>APFE031646092.1:0-39461 GCA_000404065.3 Pinus taeda | reverse complement strand
CCCACGTGGAGGGGTGTACAATCTTCCTGGGGTATACATCTAGCTGAAACCTTTGAATACAAAAGATAATCAAGCTCCACACCCAACACATCCTAAACCACTTATCGCCTACCCACCCCCCACAAACTGCTTCTACTCACTGCCAATGCTTCCTCCAACACTCTCACTAATCTAGTACACCACTATCACCTCTGCTAAAATAACCATCGCCAAACCTTACGATAACTTAGTAGATTTATCCGTTAAGCTATTTAATGCTCCTACGAACGTTTTGATTAATAAATGTTGATGCTCCGATAACGATAATTTGAAATAAACCATTGAAACCAATTCTAAATTTATCTCTTTTCTATCACTCCATTTCTAATCCTTTCACTATTTTTTCCCAAAGGGCTCTGAAAAATCAAACAACGATCATTGCAACAATCTTCTGTGTTATTAGCCATCAATTCGACTAGGTAATTTCTTAAATTATCCTTTGCTCTGTTAATTTATTGAAATGGCTAGTCAGAAGGAAAAATCCAAAATTGTTGTAGAGAGTCTAACCCTACCCCTTGTCATTAACTTGGATGAACTCCCTTTGAGCTATACACAATACAAAGTTACTAAAACCCAATGATAATTTGATCTTTACAAACTCCATAAATGGGCATATCAAAAATTCGAGGATTCCAGTGATGAATTTTTCTTCTGAGAGTCAATGTTGCCCCAATTTTGTCTTCCCCAAACCTATTAGTTTCCCGAATTTGTCACTTGGTGCGTGAGTCTTCACTTACCAAGCCAAAGAGATATAGTGGCTAGAAACAATGAAATTTTATTCTCAAAAACCCCTGAATCCATTTGTAAAGTGTTGCAGATCAATCCCCAAGGCCCCCTTCATCCTTTTTCAACTGATTCCCTCACGGAAATTTACCAAAAGCTTAAATTTTAGCAACGAGCCCACATTTTTGAGTCTTTTCTACTTGAAAATTCAGAATTTCCCAGAACCAATCCACCATATTCTTCTACAGTTTTTCGAGAAATTTCTTGGAAAGTTATTTCTATGGTTTCATGTCTTTTAGGGTATCAAAATGATCAGTGGGTAGGAAAAGTCATCCTTGTATTTTTAACAGTATTTTCATCTAGAAAGAAACACTCAGTTCTTTTTAATTTTAGTTAGTTTTTATCAGATGTTATCCATAAACAATTTCTAAAATTCAGTGCTGAAGGGTCTTTCAAACATCAGTTTGTTCTAGTTTATATATATATATTTTTATCATCAATAAGAGAGGTTTAAATTTCCATTACAAAATCTGGATTCACAGGGAAGACCGCAATCAATCATCCACCAAACCTCTTTGGTCAGAAAAAAAATAGAGGAATACTCTTTCAATGATTTTGTTAATCAACTTTTGCATATGGAATTGTGTCTTTTGAGCAATGATGTAGTTCTTAGAGTCTCCACAGAAATCAAAAGAATTTTACATCTTAGTGAACAATCTTAGGTTGGAGACTGGCATCTCTGTCAAAATTTTATAGAAATCATAGTTTATGGTGGTGAAATTCCTCCTTATAAATTGCCAATTTTCCTGCCTATGAGGATTTTTGATTTAGAATTCATTGGGAAGAGGATGAATATGGATGAAATCCATTTTGTGTCAAGGAAACAAAAAGATCAATTCAATTTAAAAGCATATATTGGTTCATTTATTATTAACACCAAAGCAACAAAGAAGGAAGTGGACAATCTACTCAATCAAATGAAATTCAGACTCAACTTTAATTGGCCTTATGACCCATTGGGAATAATTTCAAAGATAAGATCTGAGAAAAAGTCAACACCTTATGTTCATATATAAAATCCAGAGATTGAGCAGTTTGCAAATTGACAAGAATTGGAAGAAAACACACTACAAGAAACCGAAGAACATACCTCCATTCAGACAACACTGGAAACTCCAAGGTTAAAGGAAAAGGAATTGAAAAGACCAAGAGAAAGTGTGTCACCTACAAGTCAGGACTTAAAGCAGTTGGTTTCAAATTTTTCAAAATGAGGAAGTCAATCAATATAGAAGAGGAGTCATCAGAAGGCAGGAATTCATAAGAACACACTATAATAGTATTATTAGGCGAGCCTGTATTCTCTTTATAGAGAACTAAAGAAACAACCATGATTCTCCTATTTATCATATTTCTCCATCTGTAGGATGACAAAGTATATTTTCTAGATTTAGAGAGATGAAGAAAAATAATAAGGCATTGAGAACTTCCACCTATACTGAGTTTTGGAAGTAATCATCTACCACTCAACACAAATTATTATATGCACTAGACCATGATAGAGGGACATTTCAGTTGGAATTCCTTGAGCCAAAAGTACCAGTTCCTAAAGCAAATACACCCAATAGATTAGGTTGATTTCCACAAAACATGCAGGTGAGATGATTTATTACTCACTAACAAGTTCAACTATGACAACTTCTAAATTGTAGGCATTTTTAAATAAAATTTATTCACAAATCAAGTTAGAAAGAATGTATTCCTTAGACAAGGATACCTGAATAAAAGGGCTAGAATATTTGGTGATAAAGCTAGGATTGGATCCTAATGATGTCAGCGCTACTGAAGAAATAATCAAGAGGAGGAATTCAAATAGATAAGCACTCAGAAAGAAGCTGAAATTGCCTACAACAGAGAATCCACAAACTAAGGAAGTAGGACAACTTGAGAAAGAAAAATAAAACATGCTGAAGATGACTGTGGAGCAGAACATCCAAATATAGAAAATGGAAGATGATATGGAAAGCCTGTTAAAAGAAAAAGAAAAACAGACAAGTGCAGGGACATTTACACCATAGATAAATACAACCAACGAGGAAGGAACATAAATATTATCAAAGGCCATGGGAGATTTATCCCTCACAAATGTGGAAATAGAAAAATTAAAAGCAACACTACAAAGGATGGAAGAGAATACAATAAAATCAGATATTGCATATATATCTGAAATACATAAAAAATTCAAGCCAACTAAACAACTTAAAATGTTTGCAGATGAATCACTCACAACACATACATTATTTGAAGCAAAGGAAAATATTTGGGTTGATATCAATTCAACCATGTCAGGGATCTAGACATCTATCGAGATTACCTTTGAAAAAGAAGAACCGTTAAAAAGAGAAAATGATGCAACCATAACAAAAATTAAAGAAGACTTGGATCATAAGCCAAGGAAGGCAACAAAGATCATCAAAGTGTTGAATTCAAATAACAAGGATGAATTGGAAGACCTAGGAATTGAAGATAGGATTGGCATAGTCCTAGAAGTCTATTTTTTTTTTTTTTTTTTTTTTTTTTTTTTTTTTTATAACTAAAATAACTTTAATGTTACAATTAGAAAATAAATGTCAAAACATAGAAGTATAGATAAAGAAATTTCACAGAAAATTTGCCATCCTACAACAAAAAGGACTTCCACCTCTAAGAGATTCTAGTGGCCAATTGACTCCACTATAAAATTACTAGCATAGATTACATGGCATAGTAGTAGATCGGTCAAAATTTTCTGAAGTAAAGGGAATCGAAAGTGGTAAGGATTTTCTAGAAATTCTATAGTATGATTTATTTATCCGACATGCAATTCAACATTTATTTATTATTAGACCTACTTTTGAAAAGTACACAAAGGTGGATGAATCATATATAAGAGTGGTTAAATTCTCATTTCCATATGATTAAAGATGGGACAAGTTACTTGAGCTTATTGAGTAAACTAAATGCAACATTTCAAGGTAGAAGCACAGGAAAATAGGAGCTGAATACATATTTTCAGGTGCCAGTACAATGAAAGAAGGAGTACAAAGAACATAAACATGTTTTCATTTCAGGCAACATTTACAAACAACACCCTCAAATAGAGTGTTGAATATGAAAATCAATCTTAGAAAGTCTATTTTTATATTGTATTAGTGTTATATATACAAATCCTTTTGGATAAGATTTTAGTTTGTAAAGGATTGCATTAGATTATATATTTTTGAATTATACTCTATACATATTTTTTAATGCTAAGTAAGAAGGCTTGAACCCTTGTGATAATCCAAATACATTATTGTACTCTTCTGAAAATTTTTGAAGATAATCAAAGGATTCCGACTTCACTATTAACAACATGTGTGTTCATGTGAGTTTTTATGGTATATTCATCTATGTTTTTCATCATATATTCAAGGTAACATAGGAGTTAGGGTAAGGCTAAGTTAAGTATTAACTTCCCTGGCATCCCACTGCAAATTTCTCATCATTATAATGGAGATAAGCTAATTTAACAATATATTTGAATTAGCTCCTCTGTATCTTTGAATTGTTGCCTTCTGTCATTTCTTGAATATATATTTGTTTGGTTGTAGAATTATTCTGCACACATCTACTATATTTGGTGGATTAAGTATTCAATATGAATATTTAATTTTCATATATATTCCCCCTTTTCCACTTTCAAAATCAATTCAAATGTTATATGTTGTTATGAATGAAGATCAACCCTTTGAATTTCTTCGGAGTTTTTGGATTATACAAGTGTTAATGGTTTAATGCATTGGTCATCCAATTAAATTAAAACTCTTAGATGATTTGTCACAATTCCCAAGCCTACAAATATCTACAAAGATACAACACTGAGGAAAGATAATGGACACTCCAATGGGAAATCAAGGTAGTGTATAGCAGTATGCCCATTGTCCCTATAGAAATCGACACTCAACTAGAGAATAAGTTATTGAACACAAAAGAGGCTTTTCATGACCTAAAATCATAGGTGGAGGAACTACAATTGTAGATCAAGCCTGCTACCCCACCAAAAGAGGTCGAAAGAAGATAAAAGGTTTAAATAACCTTCAAAACTTTTAATAGTACATGAGACATTGAAACAAAGTGCATGAAACTATATGAGCCTAGCATATATTTATGAAACAAACTACAAGATAGTGTTGAGCCCAAGGATATAAGTTCTAGGATTTAGACTGTCAAGTAACAAAATGAAGCTATATGCAATAATATGATATCTCTTCCCACACCAAATGTTGGGCTGCAATGGTTGGGAGAATGACATTAGGAATAAATACTAACCAGTGGAGAGTAGAGAAATAACAACTGGCCCACAAAGTGGAATAGCTATAGGATGAGGCTGTGTAGCTCAAAGATGATATTTTTGTTGCAAAAATTAAAACACACAACCTCATTGTTGGGAATGAGTTCATGTTCCAAGTCACCCCTATGCGTGTGGTGATTGCCACAAACATCATTGGAACAATGAAAGTAGAAAATATTACCATATATAAGACCAAAGAGGATAAATTATCAAGGTATGAGGATAGCTCATCAAGGTGATCTGGTTGATGATTTGCTGAAGTTGAATGTGGAAGATGAAACTATATAAGGAGCTACTACTGATGAGCTAGGGTTTTGTTCACTTTCTGTTGCTATGCTAGTTCTATTTTTCTATACTACTACTGTTATCTGATGCTATCTTAGTTTACTGTCTAGTTATGTAGATGATTGTATTAAGGCTTTGATATCATGTCAATCAATTGTTATTATATACTCTATGTAATGTAATGACATTGGTCCAATTGGTACTATATGAATGATCATAGTCTGAGTTCTTATAGTCAGACATATGGAGGTATTCTATAATTCCCTTTTGATATTTAATATAAATATGAGCTTATATGTATAGTAGATACGCTTATTTGTATAACTCAATGATTGAAAAATAAGGGAGGAACTTCAACTGTCCACCCAATCATATGCTAACTACACTGTAGTCTTTCTTGTAGCTAACCACCACCAAGCGAGATTCAAAATTTGAGGAGGTAATTGATCATGAGTGTTCTCACCAACAACTAGTAAACAAATGATAAGAAGCATAGTCCAATTTTTAACTGGTTTCTCTATAGCCCCTAGTAGTAACACCATAGTGACTCTCTATTCAATAGAAAATCAATGACAAGGGTTCATTCAAGGCTTAGTGAGTTTCATCTAAGTTCTAGGAGGAAGAGTATATATATTATTAGGTATTCCTATCATCTAGATTAGTACTATATTAGTAAAGAGTCCACTTCAAGGATATTTATCAACTTACTGAGCAAGTACCTAAGTAGCTTATCAGCCTCGAGGTTGGCCACTTACTGGTTTATCATACGTTTAAACTAATTCCTAGGTGTCTCAACCTACCAAGTAGTTTATCAAACCTAACTAGTATCCTAATGGTTTATCATACCCAAGGCTATCCACTACCCAAGTGTTTACAAACTCTCAAAGCAAGAAATTAAGTAGTTTATTAGCCCTAACTAATACCTAAGTGTCTCAACTCCAATGAACTCTCTCCGCTTAACTAGATCATATGAACACACATAAATCTCAACAAACAAAGGAAATACCATATAAAAATATAAAAAAATATATATCACATTATCTCCTTCTTGGAAAATTCACACCCACTACCAACCCACACTCTGCGTTCCCTTATTTTTGCACATTTTCTTGTTCTTTTTCTCAGTGAGTTCTCTCTTTATCATATTTCTACTCAATTTATTTTCTTGATTGAATGCATCAATGTATCGCTCCTCCACACCTTGTCTCCAATCGAGCTTTTCCTTTTCATACTTTTTCATGTGTGTTGACCACGCCCATGTCTTCCACAAGAAACGATACTTCATGCTCATCCTTCACTGAGGGATACCATTCCCTAAATTCAATGTTACACTAGCAGGTGTTATAATCCATCAGGAAGATAGGTTGTGAAATAAATCTAGTGGCTTGGGTTTACAAGCAAATCCTCCTCAATCCTATGAATTCATATCCACTTCCTTCAACCAATCAATGTGCTACATTTTCACATTATTTACATGAATTACAATTCATAGAAATATTTACAAGAGGGATTAGCAAAAAGGGATGTCCTATACCCCACCCCCTAAGAGGAACACCGTCATCAATTTTCTATACCCGAACATGACATTCAATAGTGTTATATTCCAAAGCAAAAAATTCGATAGTGCTCTATACTTGAGCACAAAATTCAATAGTGACCTATACCTTCACATAAAATTCAACATAGCTCTATGCCCAAGCAAACAATTCAACAATAATCTTTATATATACACAACTATTTTACATTCATTTACACAAGGAACAAAAATGGGTATGATACCCTCACTCCATTAGCCATTTTACCAAGTGGCTTCATTCACTTCACAATGCTTACAATACACCTCATCCTGCTTGACTACTTGATTTATAGAGCACTATTTACCTCTAATGTCCAACCATCCACTATGATCAATTCTCTTCCAGGGAACAAATTTAACTCATTGCTTCTCATGACACCCCCAATGAATATTGGATCCCAATTAGTATGCTCATGATTATGTGAAAAATGGTTCACTTTCCAAGTTTTTCAATACCCTTTTCTACTTCCTCAGTCCCTCAGGTAATCCATTTCCTCTTCCATGTAATCACTCACCTTCCAAGTTCATGCATCCCCTTCTATACTTCCTCAGTGCCTTGGGTGATCCATTCCTTAACAAGTATTCCTCACACAGGAAGAATTTTCTCAAGTAAGACACCCCTTGCCTTACTTTAATAACACAACACATGTGTAATGGAATATCTCATGGTGATTAGCGCATATCATAGGGTTCTAGTGTCACCATAATGGCCTAGTTCCTAAAATATTCAGTTCCATCATGTTCAGCTGCACATTTTGATATCATTAAGTTGATGTTGTTTTCCTTGTAGCCAACCTCATGTATTTGTTCTAGACAGTTCAATAGTTATTCTACATCAAAAGCAGATGAGTCTTATGACTTCCATCATGAGAATTATAAATAAATTCAAAAAAGGCCTTCATCAATGGATTTAAAAATGAATTGAACCATGAAAATTTTAAGTTGATTTCAAATCACAACTTAAATAAAGAATTTTTTCAAATTGAAATTAATACTTATCTTTGATTACTCTTTGCTTCCTTGGAATCTTAAGAATTGAGTGTGTCTCAAACCCAGGAAAAACACTCAATGGTGGCTATTATGCTACATCTAGTCTTCATACAATTCCATATTTAACTCCATTTCACTAAGTGTTTCTTAGCCCCAAGGCATTCACTCAATGGCACTCATACTGCTCTACGCAATATTTCCATATAGGTCCATAATCCTCCCCTCTCACTCTCCTCCTAGTGAGTGTAGACACTACCATCCAGGTAGTAATATGAAAACAAGAATACTATTTACCACCATAACTCCCATCATAATCTCCATTATCATCACAACTCCCATATCATCACACCTTCAACAAGGTAGGTGCTATTGTTTGTCAATTATTTAAGTGGCTAGCTAGCACTTTGTTGTTGGTAATAGCCAAATTGTATGAAATGAGTGATTTTATTAGATTACTTTGACAAGTACTCATTTCTTATCATCTTACTTTGGAAAGTGCTCAGTGTTTACCAACTTACTTTGGAAAGCATTGAGTATTTATCAACTTCCTTAGCAAACACACAATGTTTATTAGTTCACTTTGATAAGCACTCAATGTTTATTAGCTTCCTCAAAAAACACTTAGTGTTTATCAACTTACTTTGGAAATCAATGAGTGTTTATTAGCTTAATTTTGAAAGCACTGAGTGTTTAACATCTTACTCTGGAAAGAACTGAGTATTTATGTCTATCAAACTTTCTTAGTAATAATTGAGTGTTTATTAGCTCAATCTAACACTTGGTGGTGTATGTGCCTCATGATTTGACCAAGGAATCTAGTTAGATGTTAATATACTTGTTGTTGTGAAGGTAAATCCCCTATGTGGACAAAGGCGATCCCTCTAGCCCAATGAGTGGGTCTAGCAACAAACTAAACAAACTAACATACACTTTCCTAGCCTATATTTACAAATGTAGAAAGGGAGTGAGCTACCTTGCTTTGATGCTAATCGCTCGATTCTTTGGAGATGACTTTGAATCCTTTGCTTCCAGACTCGCCTCTTACTTGTTCTTCATGTACGAGTACCTGCAGGAAAGATCAAAATACTATACAAGATATAAGAGCATATATGACATACATCAAACATAAACTACTTAATAGATCAAGGAGTATTAAGCTAAAATCATAAACATTTACACAATTATGGAAAATGAAAATTAGATATATATATATATATTATATATATTATTATATATATAAAATAGAAAGGGAAGCATACAACCTATGCCTTGATGTTGGAGACCCCATTTTTGTGGATGTTTAAGTCCAAGAAAAGACTCTTCAATCACTCCTTCTCCAATTTAGAATGGGAATCATTTAGGTATAATCTCAGTATAGGAATGTGGGCAATCAACGACCAAACATTTGGGGATAATATCAATATAAGAATGTGGTCAATCAACGACCAACCATTTGGGGATGGAAGGGAGTTTATTTATAGGAAGCGAGAGGGAGTTAGAGATCCACAAAATAGGGAGGAAGGTCCACATCTAGAGGGGAAGGACCATAATGATAATATCAAGAGATCCAAATGGGACAGATCGACCATATCTACAACATCCAATATCCATCTTGTTGTTCTCAAATTTTCTAGCATATGAAGCTTCTCCCCCATTTTGCGAAAACCTGCAAGAAGAGGTTCAACATGGGTTTTCATATCAAAACCCACACTAGAAGGGCTAGGGTAAAGCAATGAAAACTGCCATAAACACGGGCAGGCAGTGGAGCAAAGTGTGTTTTCCCTAAAAATTAGGGTTTTAGCTAACCTTCTTCAGAATTGACCCAGGGCAATTTTTCTTTGGTTTTCAGGGAGGTTTTGATTTGTATATCATGATGGATATGCAACAACATTTTCAATCTTTTGGCACTTCGAGATATAGAAAAGGAAGTGAACAAGAGGTGTGACAAAATAATATGTAACAGATGGCCCCTAAAGCATGAAGGTAGAATAGTGAGTGATGGCTGAGATGATTTACAAGTCAATGCAAGGACTAGAACAATACTGTCAGGAGACCTGCAAATCAAACATATACAAATCTGACATCTCTGATAAACATGAATAGTGATACATGAATAGGCATCTATTGATACATGAATCCATGATATGGACACAATCATTCGAAAAGAAGGGATCATGTGTATGGATCCACGATATGGTCATAGCGATTCGAATAAAGATGATCATATATATGGAACCATGGTATGGTCACATCCATCCATATAGAGGAAAACATGTGTACAATCCTGAATAACTCATAACTCTATGCAACCTGTATTTCATCAGATAGAATCCAGGGTCTTTATTTCCATATTTACCTGATCAATGTACAAATTCTAATATGTGAATAGATGTGTTGAAGTTGAACATGATAGAAAACCACCTAATTACTGGTCAATGATGTAAACCATTAACATGCACGAGAAAAACTGCCAATAATGACAATGGCTCTCAAGGTACAATCAACACAATCCACGAATGTGAATAATGAAGCTAAAGTTGAACACCCATGGAATCATTCGATCAAAGGTAAATGATGTAAACATATTGTCCAATGCGAAGAACTTGCCCTTAAAGATGCAAGCTCTAAGGTATTGGAATGGAGTTTCTAGATCATCTTCCCGGATAATGAGTTGAATTCGACTAGAAGTGATTCGTCGAAGGAGGGACATAATGAATCCCACATCATCGACATGAAACAAAAGAATGTAGTAGAATAGATAAGTGTGATTTAGAACGGTGGTAGAAAGTTAGACAATGTATAAATGATATAGAATTGCAGATAGGACTTCTCTTGAACACATTGGTGACACAACTTCAGAGTTTGGCAACATTTGAGTCAACATAGGATCATAGGTCATGATGACTAAGTGGTCTGATTAGATGAGAGGAAAAATGGATTTCCCAAACCCAGGAAGGTATGTAACTAAGTGAGGATGTCCCAAACTTGACACGAGCAAAAAACGAGTGTCATGTTCAAGAGTGACATGATGCCTTTAAAAACTACAAGAGATGATCACATTCACTTCCCCCCCACCATTTGTAGTGAGTACCCCATTATTTTTGATCGCAAGCTTGAAGAGGATAGCATATTCTTTCCATATAAGTTCATCATTAGATGAATCCATCCTATTAGGTTTAACGAGCCTTGGGAAGGAGTAACTTGGTCTCATCATGGTGACAAGTCCCGCGTCGTTTAAGTTTTATGAGTTCGATGGAGGAGTAACTCGAAATAATTTTCATGTTTAGAGAGTTTGAAAAAGATGTAGAAAATAAAACTCCAAAGGTCCCTTTTCATTGATAGTCTCTTGAATATGAAAAGCTAGAAAACAATATTCAAGAGAACCTATTAGCCATGTGCAACTACGGTATTCCGATTTCGTACAATAGTCTATCTTAGTCTGGAAAAGGGTTAAACTTATACTGAGTAGACATATTTTCATTTACTTTTATGAGTTCGAATAGTCAAGTGCTTGACAATCTTTTCATATTTTTGGAGTATGAAAAGAGCTGAAAGAGGACTCCTCCTGGAGGAACAAGTGGTATAAAAGGATAATAACTAGTTTTGTTCATAATGGAATTGAACAAAACATGTGAGGGTCAAGAGTCTAGCTAATAATACCACTCATCACAAATGTTCCTTAGGCAAGGGTAAAACAACCAAGTGAAAGCTTATGATCGGCCAAAGACATGGTGACGATGGAAAGGAAAAAACCAAGGCTTATCTAGCAAAAACAGGCTCATAAAATGACAATCATGAGAGGTAAAAAGGGAAATGGTTTCATTTTTACACAAGCTTGTAACATGGGAAATTGTGCTTGAGTATACTTGAGGATGGTTTCATTTTTTCACAAGCTTGAAACATAAGAAAAAAGTATGCTTGGATTTGGTT
This sequence comes from Pinus taeda, assembly GCA_000404065.3. Classification (NCBI taxonomy): domain Eukaryota; kingdom Viridiplantae; phylum Streptophyta; class Pinopsida; order Pinales; family Pinaceae; genus Pinus; species Pinus taeda. Next base: position 27,549 of record APFE031646092.1, on the reverse strand, counting down.
TCATTTTTACACAAGCGTGAAACGGAAACAAACTATGCTTGTGTTTGGTTTATTTTTACACAATCTTGAAACAAAGATGTAATATGCTTGAGATGAGTTTTCATGCCCCCAGCATAATGAATCAGTTCGAGGTACATGCCCCCTGAGTTTCATTTCATTCACCTAAGTAGACAACTGGTTACTAATAGGTGGATGGAATGAAGGTTCACTTATGAGATCAAGTGAAAGACTCGACTGAGATTTTATGAGATCTAATCAAAGAATCGAATTGGAAGGGATTTGTTTCATTTTTTAACAAGATTGACATAGTAAAATAACCATGCTCATGACACCTTTTTTCATTTTTTATTGAGCTTGACACAAGAAAAAGAACTCTTCTCATGGAAGCTTATTTCATTTTTTAATGAGGTTGACATAGTAAAAGAAATATCTTCATAACACCTATTTCATTTTTTAATGAAGTTGACATAGTAAAAGAACTATCCTCATGACCTTGATCATGGACTAGAAGAGACCATGGCTTCCATGAGGTTATGATCAGATGGGAGAACAAAACTTTGGAAGGGATACATGTCCAGGGATCTAAATGAAAAATTGGGCTCCATTTCCCCTAGTACATGATGTACTACATCACAAACTAGATCATAAGTATATGTTGGCATGGAACAGTTGGTCATGTAATTAAACTCTGACAGGGGTGATACCGCTTGCATATAAGAACCATTTGGGGATGATGGTTGATTGGGGGGTGATTCAAGACCAATGAATGTAAGCTGATCAATGATCACAATTCTTCCTTCATGCAAGAAACACATCACATGAAAGAGAGAAGAGAGAAGAGATCCCATGACATAAACATAGTCACGACTAAGGAGTAGATTAAAATCTAAAGGGCCTTGGACAACCATCACATCTATATAGATAATATTTCCTCCCAAATTAATAGGTAACTTAGGAAGGATCCCTAATGGTTGACTGGTTCCTTTATTAAAATCTAACATATTTTGGGTGACGGGGACAAGCTGAGGAGAACCTAAAGCTTCCTAACCAGTTGAGGACATAATGCTAATAGATGCACCTTTGTCTATGACTATGCTAGGTATGACCATATTGTAAGCTCGTAATTTAATATGGAAAGGCACATAAGACATAAGACGATATCCTTCCAATCGACTCCAATCAAAAGAAGTGACTAAACTACTTGGAGGGGGCATTGTAGGAATGTGAGAGCTGCCCTATTTCTCTATAGGAACATGAGAATTTCTATGATGCACCTCGAGAATGGGAGGAATTCCCTCCAGTTCATTTGAAACTGAAGAAACAAGAAGGACCTGAGCATTATGAATTTCACTCTCTACTGGAAAGGTACGATTAACTGAAGGTGGAGTCAAGTCTTCCGTTTTCTCAACCAATGGTTGGAAGAGAATGGACTCATGAGACTCACTTTCAGAGAGAGTAGGGTTGTCCAAATATGGATTTTGATCAATCACTTGATCAACTAGTGAAGGATTAGGGGAAAGCTTTCGATAACCAACCGAAAGATGTGGTTGGGAAGTTGTAAGGTTTTCCAACTCTTTGGAAGCCTTATACATAAGAGGACAAAGGTGAATGGGATGATTACCTTCACACAACTTACAGGGAAATTTGACATTTCCCTTTTTCCCATGGACCTTATTATTACTAGTTGAAGGTTTATCACCCACATGATCTCCAGAGGTCGATGAAAAAGGTTGATGTGAACCTGTGGACCACACTTCTAAGACCTTGGGAATACTAGGACAATTTTGAAGAAGATGGTCACCCTTACATAATATGCAAGGGAATTTTACTTTTCGGGGCTGGCTGGAAGATTTTTTTACATCAATTGCATCTATAGCAATGGATGCTTGGTTGCCCCCTTGCTTATTTTGCTTCTTCTTCTTTGTCCTATTCTTCTTCTTCTTAGCTTCTTGGTCACTAGAATCCAAAGTTTCACCAGGAAAAGAAGAAGAACAAGGTGAAGAAATGGGTGAAGAAGGTGAGGGGTCAACTTTAGGATCAATTTGAGGTTGATGTTGCTCATGTGGAGGAGAAATTAGTTGAAAGAGGTTTGGACACTTGGAATCACCGAGGTAAAAAATAACTAAACTGGAAGACCAATGGTCAATCCAGGAAGGGACAACATTGCCATATAGGGAGCACCAGTATTTACAAAAGAAGGAAAAGAACTAGGATTCCCATTAGCGGGGTTTCCTTTACTGGTAGACTTAGGAAATTTTGCCATCAGTATCAACCTAAGATCTACTAATGAGTATTTCCACAGGAAGGATGTTGTTTTGTGGTCAATTAATTGATTTTAGAAATTAACAAAACAAAACAAAAGAGGGGTAAGATAGGCAAGAGAGTTTACCAAGTATCCATGAACCACAATACACACCTTAGTCGAAACCAAGGACTTAAAGTACGGTGACTAATCTCCCCAAATAATGTGTTTGGTGTATCATGTTTACAAGAAATTGAATCGGTTACATGTGACTAAAGGATAGCAACCTAGTGGGGTCTCCCAATATATATGTGATAGTACGGGGAGCACAAGTCCATGTTAGCGCTGTTTAATGCATAACCATTCGATGAGAGCATTCCCATATACTTGCCATATGTGGAGCGCCTCTGATATACCCAAGAGTACTAGAGAACAATCCTATATACTTCCTTACGTGGAACGAGATATCACCCCCAGGATACAATGTTGGCAGATAATGACAAATGCTAGGTTTATAGATGTCAAAACACGTCTCTATCATAGAACTCTAAATGTTTTCATTAATTTCCAAATGCTCCTTAGGTTAATTTAGTAAATTTTAATGTTTTTCTTGAATTATGTTTCAATTTTGGGCTCAAAATGATGTCACCTGAATCCCTAAGATGAAACTATATGAGAAAAGGAAAAAAAATTGTTTCAATGAAAACTAGACTAATCAAGGGAAGAAATTTCAATCAATAATGCATCAAACAACATGCCTTCACTAGCTTTCACTTTCGCTTTCCAAATGCAATGATAAAAAGCAAAACAATCTTCACTTTTTCACAATCCTAACTACAACTTTTCAAAAGCAAAATGATCTTTACTTTCACTAAGATGCATTCATATAAAATATGTTTTTCTTGGATTTATTTTAATGCTCTAATGAAACTAAAGCATCAAACTAAATCAAAATGAAAATTTGATTCAAATCCCTCTAATGCAACTAATGCATCAATCTAAGCAACACCAATTCAAATTCAAAAGCACTCGAATGAAAATAATTTTTTTGAACAAATAAACAATGCACTCTTTTCAACTTGTAAATCAAACAATGTAATCTATGTTTGACAAGCAACAAATATGGTTTCCAAATGCAAGATGACGTAATTCAATTGAAAAACAACTTTGTAAAAGACAAGATAAAACCAATGCAAATCAATGTTTTGAATGAATTCTTCAGAAAACAAGATCTAATCAACCAACACATCATGATCTCAGTGACACTCACAGGAAGAAAGTGACAATCAAATGATCCAAAACCCTAGAATCAATCCAATTTCACTCCAAGTGCTTGAAAATCAAGAGAGACAAAAAGTTGCTAATTAAAGAAGATGACAAGACAAAACACTAATGAATCCAATCATAAAATAAAGGAAAAGACCTCGGAGTTTAGGACACACTGGAATATATGATAGAAACCCTAAAAATGATCACATTCAACGAACAATGCTAATTTATATAGAAAAACTTGTGCTGACAGGGTCATCATCACTACTTTTTATAGCGAAACCTGTGTTGACAACACTACTTTTCATAGCAAAACTCGTGTAGGTCTACAACGCGGGTAAATAGTGAAAGACAAGGTTTTCAACACAATTTTATAGGGAAAACAATTGCTATCAGTGTGATTGTCAATGATAAAAATCACACTGGGCGAGAAAGATGGGAAAAAATAAAAATATTTTCAACAAACAGTCCATACCTAACACTCTAAAGCAGTGATCATTCAAGGTGAAGATCTATACAAGCTCAAACTAACTAAGAACTCAATGGTCGGTCAAATTGATCAGAATATCAAATCGAAAAAGAGATTGAAGAGGCTATAGCTTCCCTAGTAGATTCACCATTTTATTGTGAAGGTAAATCCCCTCTGCAGATAGAGGCGATCCCTCTAGCCCAATGAGTAGGTCTAGCAACAAACTAAACAAACTAACATACACTTTCCTAGCTCATGTGTGAAAAATGCAGAGAGAGAGTGACCTACATCGCTCTAATGCGAATCAATCGATCCTTTGGAGATGACTTTGAATCTTGTGCTTCCACACTCACTTCTTACTTTTTCTTCACGTCTGAGTACCTGCAAGAAATATCAAAGAGATATACATGATATAAGAGCATATATGGCATACATCAAGCATAAACTACTTAATAGATCAAGGAGTACTAAGCTAAAATCATAAACATTTACACAATTATGGAACGTGAACATCAGATGTATATATTAATAAGATAGAAAGGGAAGCATACAACCCATGCCTTGATGTTGGATACATCCTTTTGGTGTATGTCCAAGTCCAAAGAAAGACTCTTAAAGCACTCCTTGTCCAAGTTAGATTGGGCAATGTTTGGGCATAATCTCAGTATATGAATGCAAGGAATCAGTGAATAACGATTTGGGGATGGAAGGGTGTTGATTTATAGGAAGGGAGAGGGAGTTAGGGATCCAAAAAAGAGGGATGAAGTTCCACATATCAAGGGGAAGGCCCATATGATAATATCAAGAGCTCCAAATGGGAGAGCTCGACCATATCTACAACAACCAATATCCAAATCGTTGTTCTTGAAGTTTCTAGCATACGAAGCTTCTCCCCTATTTGCGGAAAACCTTCCAGAATAGGTTTAGCATAGGTTTTCATATCAAAACCCATGCTAGAAACACTAGGGTAAAGTAGTGCAACCTACCATCAACATGGGAAGGAAGTGGATCAAAGCATGCTGGTCCTAAAAATTAGGGTTTTAGCTAACCTTCTTTAGAATTGACCCAAGGTAGTTTTCCTTTGGTTTTTTAGGGGGGTTTTGGTATGTATATCATTATGGATATGTTGCATAGTTTTCAATGTTTTGGAACTTCTGGATATGGAATAGGAAGTGAGCAAGAGGTGTGACAAAATACTATGTAACACTTGCTGATACAACAATCAACATTTCCTTATCATAAAAATAATATAAACATGGGCACATAAATATCATAAGCACATGAGCATAATAATAGTTAAAAACAAGAGTTCACACTTTCTCGATGGATCCCTTACATGACAAGGGATTTCATTGGATAACCTCATCATGTTATCCCAAACATTCCGTTCATATAAATATCATATTTTTAAGGACATTAAACAATCATAATTCCATTGGAATGATTCTTGATAATGACTTTTCCAATGGAATGGAATCATATACATTGATTGTAAAAGGCATTGCAAAAGTCATTGCAATATTTCATATTGAAGGCTCCCTGCCTTCACCATATAACTTCCTGCATGCATTAATTTGAAACAATAATTTTCAAATTCAGCTAAAGGAATTCTCACCCAATTCATTTCCTTTACCATTTTACCTAGGCTTATTGTTGGTTTAAGGGGTCTTGACCCAGGTTCCGAGTTAGGTGTGCCAACCAACAAAACCCTACACTATTGGCCCTTTTGGCAACAACCCGTGTAGTGCTGGCTGCAATCTCACCCGAAGTAGTATTGGGGATACAAGAACCAAGTTTCTACATCTAGAGACTAGTGTGTTGTCTTTTAGTGCCCTATATCTGCTTCCGCGTAGAGCTATCCTTCCGATAGAGTTAGATTCCGTAATTCAGCCCTAAATACCTTCAACTCTTCGTGATACTAGCCAATTGCGTTAATCAGGCCCTAATAGGATATGTCTACTACTTTCACACAACTGAACGAGTCTTCTAGGGCTTCTGAGATCTAGATCTGCCGTCACACAGACCTATCTTCCTTATTCGAAAATAACCCATAATAGGTTTATATCTTTGTGAATATCATTCAATCATCTTGTTAAGCATAAAAATATTCAATTAACCCAATTTGCACAGAGAAAACACATTGAATTATAGAAACAACAATGAAAGAGACATAACAATTAGACAGATAGATTCAAGTATTTCCAACCCAAAATTAGTCTTTATTAATTAGAATATTTCTAGTACAGACTTCAACTACCCTGTGCACTCAGCTACAGGGGTCCACGCACTCAGTTGTGGACTCTTACAGGCCTCCATGCACTCAGCTGAAGAGCCTTTCCTTCGCTACTGACAAGAACATACCTTCCTATCTATCAAACCCTTACAACATCATTCATTCATTCATAATTCTTTCAAAAGTTAAAGTTATCTTAAGACTTTGCTATGAATCGACTATTTATAGCTTTCCTTCATACAATACCATGGTTCGCAGACCATGGGGGAATCTAAAAACTGACCAAAACAAGGGGCTAAGACCCCTTTGACTCCTATCTATCTGTGTGCTCCACATCCACATTTCATGGAGAATTTACATTATTTACAAAATTATTTACAAAAAGTGACTAAATTAATCCAATTCTACCCGAGGGGACCCCATCCCAATAGGCCCCCAACACAAATGTCGTGACTTGCCCTCAAGTCACTCAGATGGTTGTTCCACTTTTTGGTGGAGTTTTCTTACTGAATTGGTTAATTCTTGAATTCCATCGTACTCTATTTTGCTCCTTTCTGTACCTCCTAGACCAATTTCTATGTGGTTGACCCCTCGATGGAAAATTGCGTAGTCCTCTGGGTCTGCTACATAGCCTTCAACTTCTCATGAATATTCTGTGAAAGTTGGATGGCTTCCATTGTCCAATGCTAAAATCAGTCTCTTAGCAGGGACTACCTTTTTTGCAACTCCTAGATCTACACCAGAATCGCCTTGCCTTCTTGCAAGCACGTGAAGCACTGGAACAATGCCAACGTCCACATAGTCATACTGATTTCATCATATTTTTGCTTCGCTTCCATGATATTTGTGTTCAACTGTTGCAGTGTCGGGTTGATCTAGGTGGATGTTGGTGGCCACCCACCTATCCCATTTGGACCCCCACAACTATATATTTCAGTTTTTCAGTTTCCGTAATTGTAGCACAATTTACTATTTTTAGTAGTTTTTCGGGTCCTGAACTTCCAGAGCCGTTTTGAGGCCCTAAATGACGTTTTTTGGGAAAGATAGGAGCGAAATAGGTCCTTGGACCTATGTATATTTCTCTTCCCAAATTTGTAGGTCTCGAATAGATATTTCTAACGAGCTATTGTACGCATCAAACAAAGATCGGGTGCCAAAGTTACGACCCTGAGAAGTTGATGTACCAACTTACCCAAAATGGGGCACACAATTTGGCGTTTCATCTTCTAGGGTTAGGTTTTGGGATGTTAAGGGTTTTCCATTATTTCTCAACAATAAATATGCCTTCGAGCCTCATTGTAACAGAGTTCAGAGGCATGTAGTTGCCACATATCTTCTCAGAGATAAGCTACCATCGCCCTAGCTGGTTTATTTCCATTGCTGTTTGTAAGCATATTTCAGTATTTTGCATTAATGAAATGAAGTATTATTTCCACTGCATCTTTGTGCTTATGGTTATCTCTGTAATTTGTTTCATACCTGTTTAAATATGGATTAATGGTATCAGAGCGGTATGCTTTTTCCCTATTTTTCTTTGCATGTCCCCAACGAGGTCGGGATATATGGAGTTGGGGTTTGAATTGGTCGAACCTTTGCAAGACCAGCCTCGAAAATCCCAACTACCTCCCATGGTGGATGAAAAGAAGGACAAGGGGTAGGAGATCCTATCAAAATCTTGCTCGAAGAAGCCCTCGAGTGACAAAGGACATGATGATGGAAAACTTTGCCTAGATCCTTCAGTAGTTACCCAGAGGTGACGCATCTGCTTCCAACAGCTACTTTGGAAATACCACACTGTTCAAGGTACAAGTTAATGTTGAAATATCCATATTCGAGGGTCAAATAGACATAGATGTCATAGATAAATAGTTAAATCTGCTAGAAGGGTATTTTTTTGTTCATGAATTTTCGAGTCGGGAAAAGATTTTTTTCGCTCTTCTCAAAGCAACCCCCCACATCAAGGACTGGTGGAAAACCTACCACAATAAGAAGGATGAAAGTACAGGATCACTATTTTCAGCCGCACCCACTTGGAATTCATTCCAGGATGCCATTAAGGAGCAGTATTACCTTGTCAAAAGCTATGAGGACAAATACATAAAGTGGACCACGTTGCGACAAGGAAGGGACCAATATGTCCTAGAGTTCACCAACATTTTTCATAACCTTCGTGTACAGTTGGGTATCAAATATTCTTAGCAACATCTTGTACTCAAATACCGCGACTGCCTACACAGATACATCCAGGAAGAGATGGAGTTCCTAAACATCTCCTCGCTTGGCATGATGTATCGATACACTGTCAAGATCAAGCAGAAGTTGAAAAAAAAGAAGCAAGACTTTGGATCTGCAAATCCAAAGACCAAAGGACAAAGCCAAGGCGGGGTGACCCAAGACAACCCATTGAATCCACAAGAAAAGAACAACACCACAAAGTCGAAGAAGGACACAAGAAAGTGGTGTGAGTTCCACAAGAGTCCCACTCATAACACAAGTGAGTGTTGGACCAAGCAGTCACTGGTGGCTAAGTTGAAGGCTTCTGAATTAGATGCATGTTCCGACCCCGAGTCAGAACTTGACAAGGGGAATGGAAAAGGGAAGCAGATCATTGACACAGAGCCCAGCACCATTATTGCCAACACCAAGATCCAAAAGAAGGAGCACGAAGATCTAGAGGAGGAAGAGCAACTTTTCCACTCATAGATGTGGGTGAATGGCTCACCGCTGCAATTCATTGTTGACAGTGGCAGCCAAAAGAACCTCATTTCAGCAGATATCATGAAGTAGTTGGGCCTACCGACTACACCACACCCACAAACGTACAGTATCAGGTGGCTTCACCAAGGATGAGATCTCCTAGTTTTCCAACAGTGCCGCATTCCCTACAGCATCAAACTCTTCACGGATGAGGTATTGTGTGATGTTACACCTCTAGATGTTTGCGATGTGTTATTAGGCTAGCCATACTTGTGGAGGTGACATGCTATGTATGAGTCATGACCTCGTGCTATTATATTTCTTTGGGTAATTAATTATACAGGATACTGGAGGTAGCCTCACCTATTGCCACCTCTTTGATCACTGCTAAGAAAGGCAACAACCTCATCTCATAGACTAGGAAATTTATTTTCTTTTTTTGAATATTCTTCGGCAAAAATCACATAGAGAAATATTTGTTGACGCGTTTCGAACCAACCAGTGTGGTTCATCGTTAGGACAAGTTGAAGATCCAATCTGAGCGATAAGTTAAATAGGGACAGCAAGCCATTCCAAAAACTAAATTTAACTGAGAAACCAGAATGATGGTGGAATCTCTGCACCTTTTAAGAAATGCCAGATCTGATTTCAACTTAGAAACCTGCAAGCGTGCCCATTCAAAACGATGAACCTTAGTTGCCGTGGCTTCTCCGTGCAGGGATTCAATTATCGAACTGAGACTTCTGTGATCCATATCAAATTTTTGAAGATTCTTCGGCGAAAATCACATAGAGAAATATTTGTCGATGCGTTTTGAACCAACCAGTGTGGTTCATCGTTAGGACAAGTTGAAGATCTAATCTAAGCGATAAGTTAAATAGGGAGAACAGGCCATTCCAACAACTAAATTTAACTGAGAAATCACAATGGTGGTGGAATCTCTGCACCTTTTAAGAAATGCCAGATCTGCCTTCAAGTTAGAAACCTGCAAGCTAAGGTTCATCGTTTTGAACGGGCACGCTTGCAGGTTTCTAAGTTGAAGGCAGATCTGGCATTTCTTAAAAGGTGCAGAGATTCCACCACCATTCCGGTTTCTCAGTTAAATTTAGCTGTTGGAATGGCATGCTGTCCCTATTTAACTTATCGCTCAGATTGGATCTTCAACTTGTCCTGACGATGAAAGACACTGGTTGGTTCGAAACGCGTCGACAAATATTTCTCTATGTGATTTTCGCTGAAATCTTCAAAAGTTTGATATGGATCACAAAAGTCTCAATTTGATAAATTTATTTTTTGTCTGGTTCACTCCCAAAGTAAGGGGAAGATCGTCGCCACATCCATGACCCACACGAAGGGTTCCTCCACGTAGCAGCAACATCAACAGAGGGATGCGGTCATGAAAGAACATAGGAACAACTTCTCCTCACCCACAGGGGTACCACACAAGTTTCAGGTGGGCAACAAAGTTTGGTTGCATCGGCACAAAGAACACCTTACCAAAACCCATCAGAAGCTCATACCACTACAACATGGTCCTTACAACATTACCAAGGCCGTGAGAAACAATTCTTTGGAGCAAAACATTCCTCCTTTCCTTCGCTTGCACCAAGTGTTCAATGTGGACCGTCGTCGGCCAAGCTTCCCACCATTACTAGACGCATCAGAAGTTGTAGAGCAATGCACCAAGGACCAAGTTCAACAGATGGAGGAACTCAATGAAATCGGGACCATTGCTTCCTAAGGGAGGAGAAATGATCCAGGTGAATGTTGGTGTCCACCCACCTATCCCATTTGGACCCCCACAACTATCTCTTTTAGTTTTTCAGTTTCCGTAATTGTAGCACAATTTACTATTTTTAGCAGTTTTTTCGGGTCCTGAACTTTCGAATCCATTTTGATGCCCTAAATGGCATTTTTTGGGAAATCTGGGAGCAACATGTGTCCATGGATTGATGTTTCTCTTCACAAAGTTGTAGGGCTTGGATAGATATTTCTAACGAGCTATTGTACATGTCAAACGAAGATCAAATGCCAAAGTTACGACCCCGAGAAGTTGATGTACCAACTTACCCAAAATGGGGCCCACAATTTGGCGTTTCATCTTCTAGGGTTAGGTTTTGGGATGTTAAGGGTTTTCCATTGTTTCTCAACAATAAATATGCCTTCAATCGTCATTGTAACAGAGTTCAGAGGCATGCAGCCACCACATCTCTTCCCAGAGATAAGCTACCATTGCCCTAGCTGGTTTATTTCCATTGCTGTTTATAAGCATATTTAAGTATTTTGCATTAATGAAATGAAGTATTATTTCCGCTGCATCTTTGTGTTTATGGTTATCTCTATAATTTGTCGCATTCCTGTTTAAACCCAGATCACAAGTCCTCCTGCAATGTATCCCATAGGCCCATTGCCTAATTGAATAGATGGTCGCAAATGTGCACTACGACATCTAGTTGACGCATTGATTCTTTTATAGTTGCATCTCTTTGTTACCGAATTTCCTGCGGTGTGGTTGGCTGAATCTTGAGCTTGAGTTCGGATATCTGCATCTGGAATTCAAAAGTGACTTGCCCAACCTCATATTTTGCATTGTGCACCACAACAACTAATTTCTTGACTTATGTCTTGGCCTGTGCATCGTTTGGGATATGTAATTATGGAACTGTCTCACAGGCTTGTTAATTTACTGACTCCAGGTTTGTACTTCACGCTTGCATTTTCTATTTCTCCTTTAGCGCCTGTGTCTTCTCCTTGTACATTTGTGCATTATTGACTTTACATTCACTAAGGACCACAAAGGCATGTTGCTCCCTAATCTGCAACTCGTCTGAGACCCCCTAATGCAATGCATGGAGGGTCTAGAGCAGCAATGCGGCCACATTGATTCCAATATCCTTAATCTTTTCAAGCGTGCTACGATCTTCCTGGTTATTTGCTCGTAAGGATCCTTCTGGTAAAGGAACGATCCTTAGGTCCATTTTCTGTTCCACTTTTGGAATACTCATGCTCACTCGAGTTAGGCTCACTTGCCCAACACTCGCTAGGATTTTACTTGTTTGGATTTGCAGCTCCCAAAGATCCTTCTTGACACTCCCTAGTGTCTGCATATACTGCTTCTCAAAGTGTGACCATAGCTCTGACATGGTATCTCTAACTTTGTCACTGATTTCATATAAATCCCCCTCTGTCAGCACAAGAGGGTCCACTTGTGATGGCTTATTTGATTTCCGATTCTTTTGCGGACTTGTTGCTGGATCCTTGGTGCACTTTTGGAATTTAAAGGGGGTGGATGCCCCCTCTTCCCCATTGCCGCCCTATGCAGATATCTCCTATTCATCAGTGCATTGTGAAGATGATTTGTTGCTTGCTTCAGTATCTTTATTTTCCTTCTCAGCCCGCTCTTTAGTAGCGTGCTCCTTCACAGCCTGCTCTTCCTCTATAGCTGCCTTAGCAAGGCTGGCGCCATTCTGCTGGCTATCTAGCCACGAAAGCCTATACATCTATTTCGACCACTAAATAAAGTAGCTTGTGCCATACCTTTTGAGGGTCTTTCCTCATGCAGATCCAGACGTTGTGAAAGTTTGCCTTGAATTCTGTGAATGATTTTAGTTGTTCTTTTAGCTATTCGAACAAGGTGGGAGATAACCTTGGCTTCTGTTTTACAACCATTTGGAGGTCCATCTCCATAAATACCCAAAAAACCTTAGTTTATTTAATCTAGTCCACGTCCTTTGTCTGCCACAGTGAAGCGAACTTCGCTGCCTTTGGGAGAGTCTCATTCAGTGAGGGAACTAACTGTCCTCCTGGCTGCCATGCCACCAAAATGATTAACAATAATAGCCAAGCATAATGGAATGAATACCTCTTCTCTTGCACCTCGCGATAGTTTGCCAAAAATTCTCGATAAAGAAATTGGGCCCAATTATATTGGACCCCATTGCTAATGAAATAACTGGCGCGGGCACTTCATCCATTCGACACTTCCACATTATCTTTCCTGCTAGGATCTGTGCTGCAAAATGTACTGCTTGGTCTGTTATGGAGTAGATAGAATATCCATGCTCTCCCTTTACAACCCCAAAATCGGCCTTCATGCAGTTTGCGAGTTGTTTTTCCTTTGGTTTGCCCACAAAATCTTTTGCCGGGTCCACTCCTTTATATGGTAACTTAGTAATCTGATGGATTAACATATCCCTGTTGGGGATAGGCTCACCTATCCATAAACACCCATCATGCACTAATGTCAGCAACTGGTGCACACAAGCCGTATTGATGTTGGAGCAGTGAAAATGGGGTATGAATAACATGTGTAATAGTCCCGCCAGCTGAACTCCTCTAACCCATTTCACTTATTCCAACTTCGTGACCCCTATATCTTCATACTATATGTAGGTCATATACTAATTTTTTGCTAAATGTGGGAATTTCACCTGGTTTGCAAGGTCCCAGTCTTCCATTTTTAACACTGGTACGCACGCTAAGAGCGCACGGTCAAATGCAACTTCAGCTGGGAGTAGTGGTGTAGCTATTGAAAATTTGCTGGAATCAGGTTATTTGGTCATCTTCTTTTGCCCTCTTTGTGGAGGCACATATGCCAGAAGAATAGTGATTGGTTCAGCGTCCTCAACATCGAACTCCTCAATCCCTTGTCGGAGCTCCCCTTTGTCTAAATATAGGGGAATGAAAGGTTATTTTTGCTTGTCTATTTTGCATTTCTGCTGCACCTCCTGCATAATCTTTCTGGGCGAGTTGCGCACTAGTTCTACGACCGACTTCTTTTGCTTTGACTTGGAAGCATATTTCTTTGGCTTAGGCGGCCTTGGCGATGTAGGCACTGGTAGTGTAGCTTCTACTCACGTAGATTCCGAAGCTGGGGCTTCAGACACTTTGGCTTCAGAACTCATAAGCTCATATATATTCTCCAAATAAACTCGGTGCACTATATTAGAATACTAAGCTAGCTTTGGGTGCTTGATCAAAACCTCCCAAGGTTCTCAGTGCATGCAAGAAATCGTAAACAACAAAGTTTTTCTTTGCAGACCAACATCGCGTACTTATAGTGATTTTCATATTCAAATCTGACTGTTCCCTCCATAATTTTGTCATAACTGTACCTTTGGTGGCAAATTTTCAAAGATTTTCACCTTAATTTCTGCCTACCTGCTCCTTCTTACAGGATTTTCTCAGTCCAATCAGCTACAATGACTATAACAACTATTTTTGGGCCGAGATGCACGACACCCTCCTCCATGGCTCAACATCTTGAGCACAACTTCATCTGGTGCACCCTCGTCAATCTTCACGCAACCTGTTTGCTGCCATGTCCTCTCAGTCGGGTAGTGTAATTTAGAGTCCTGAGCTCCCTTGCAACTTCCTGGAGCACTAAGACTATCTTGCTGCCATATAGTCATTGCATAAGTGCGACATCCCCTGTATAAAGCTTCAACCGACTCCCATTCACTCTTCCTGGAAAAGGTTCACCATTCAGCTTCGTGAGTTGAACTACACCACCCTCTATAATTTCCTTGACAATATATGGTCCTAACCAATGCATCTAGAATTTACCTGGAAATTTGGTGAACTTGCTATCATATAACAACACAAGATCATTTATCTTGAAAGTGTAAATCTTGATATGGCGATCATGCCATGCTTTTTTGTGTTCCTTCTGTACTTGTTGTTGGAATCTCGCCAGAAATCAATCCTCCTCTAACACTATTAGCTACGTGAGCCATTCCTCCAGGGCCTCATGATTTTCCATATCTGTCAAAGATGCTATGTGCAGACTAGGTACAATGTACTCCATAGGCATCACCGCTTCGACCCCATAGACCAATATGAACAACGTTTTCCCTGTTAGGTTCTTACAGGTTGTCATATAGGCCCAGAGTATTGCAAGTACACACACATCCCAGTCATTCCGCTGTGCATTACAAACCTTTGTCAACACATTCTCCAAATTTTTGTTAAAAGCTTCCACAATCCCATTTGCCTGCGGGTGATATGGTATGCTCTTTTTATGGTAGACTTGAAATTCATCTATCATCATGCTAATCGTTTCAGGAAAAAAGTGCCTTCCCCTATCACTCATTAACACTTTTGGGCATCAAAGCTACGTTAAGACATATTCAAATAAGAATTTTTCTGTTGTAGCCCTTGTACAATCCTTCACTGGATGTGCTTCTGCCCATCAGGTTAAATATTTCATTGCAGTGATAATGTAGCACGCACCCGTTTTCTTTCCAGGTGGCTGAATTGGCCTAATAAAATCAATCACCCCTTTCTCAAATGCCTGTAAAGATACTTGAGGATGTAGTGGTAGTTCTTCCCTTCATGACAGTTTGCTAGTTCTTTGACATGCATCACACGCCTTACAATATGCTTTGGAATCCTTTCGTTATGTTGGCCACCATAACCCTGTGTGAAAAATCTTCCGTGTGGTTTCTTTCCTTGCATAATGGCCTCCCATAGCTCCCCCATGAGCTTTAGCGAGAACACTATCACGCTCAAATTCCGACACATATCTCCGTTGCCCCCATTTTGTACATATGTCCCGCAATGAACGAAAAATCCTTTGAGTGAACTACTAGCTCTTTCTTCTGCTGATTTGTATATAATTCAGGTGCCATCCCTATAGTTAAGAATTGAATAATATCAGAAAAATGGTTATCGGCTACACTTACTGTAAAGGGTTGCGTGTCTGGTAACCCTTCCTCCAAATTACTGGGTTCTTTGCCTGTTTCAATCCTTGAAAGATGGTCTGGATTAGTGTTCAACCAACCGGGCTTCACAACAAAATCAAAATAATTTTCTTGAAATAATAACAACCACCTTCAAATCTCCCCCCCCAACACAGGCTTGTTGGCTAGGTACTTTAAGGCAGAATGATCTGTATACATCTTGCAATGTCTCCCTAATAGATAATGCCTGAATTTCTACAGCGTGTAGACCATGGCCAACCCCTCGCGCTCTGTTATTGTATAATTTTTTTCAGCCTTTGATAATTTCCTACTTTCGAAGGCTATAGGATGGTCCAATTCGCCTTCACCTACCTATGTTAGTACTGAAACTAGCGCAATGCAAGAAGCATCCACATGTACATGAAACTCCTTCTTCCAATTAGGAAATACCAGGATTGGCACAATCACCATATTTTATTTTAACACATATAAGATGCGCTGACATTCCTCATCCCAACAGAATGTCACATCCTTCTTCAACATTTTTTTCCATGGGCACGGTAATTTGAGCATAAGCTTCAATGATTTTTCTATAATATCCCGTGTGTCCCAACGTCGCGCGCAACTGCTTGACGTTCCTATGGGCTTCCAAGTTCACAATTACATCAATCTTCGGAGGGTCCACCATCAGTCCTTTCTTACACATGACATGACCCAACAAGATCCCAAAAATAACACAAAATATACATTTTTTCAAATTCAACGCTATTTGGTGTCTTTGACATGTATCCAGCATAAGGCGCAAACTTGCTACATGAAATTTTACCAATCCAAATATGATCCAATCATCGAAGTATACCTATAGAAACTTATGAATGAATTCTTTTAACACTGCTATGACTAAGTGGAAAAATACTTTAGACACGTTCTTTAATCCAAAAGGCATAACAATGTACTGAAACAAACCCCATTCTGTTGTGAAGGTGGTTTTTCTTTGATCCTCTCGTGCAATGTTAATTTGATGATAACTGGAAAACCCATCTGTAAAGTAATAGGCCTCTTGCCCTCCAACATTGTCTAACACTTCATCTGTAAATGGTGTTGGGAATGAATCATGGACACATGCATCATTCAACTTCCAAAAATCTACATAGATCCTTATTTCACATTTTTGTTTCTTCTCTTGGACTACCATTGGGCTCACCCAATCAGACTCTTTGACAGGATCTATAATTCCAGCATCCAAAATTTTATCTAGCTCTTGGCGAAATTTCTCCTTATACTTAGGATTAAGGCGGTAAGGCCTCTATTTGAAAGGATTCATATTTGGCTTCAATGTGATCTGCATAACACCCAAAGTGCCAAGTATTCCCTTTAAATCTAAAAACTTGGTGGGGAAGAGATACTGGTACTCACGAAGTAATTCAACAACTTTATCTACTGTAGCGCCGTTCCAATAATCTCCAATCTTCGTGAACTTCAGTTCTTCCTCAGTGCCAATGTTTACCTGTCTTGTTTTCAAAGGTGCGGAGATGTCTGGGTTCTCTACTTGTGGTCCTTCTACTATGCGATGCCCTTCTGTTTCTGGAATATTGATATTCCTTGGATCTTCTTCCTCCTCTTTAGTGGTCACATTATAGCATTCCAATGTGTGGCACAGCTAGGTGCTCCAATCAGGTTGGGCCCTTTCCATAGGTTCCTTTGGAATCATGAAGATAATTTCTTTAATTTATTGAAGTGCTTCTTCGATGCTTTCAAACCTGTCCTTGAAGCTGAAAGTCAATAAAAAACTTTCTCTCAATACATCCAATTCCACAGTGCCATGGCAGAGCTCTGTCTCGAGATACCAAGTCATGGGGATTGTATCTAAGGTATGAAAAAATATATGTACCCATTCTTGATGTGCAACTGTCCCCCATGCCTTATTCTACTTTGCTAGGTGATCACGCGAATCATCCTTCTTGTTAGAGTCAGTCTGGTCAGTCCTCCTTCAGAGATCAAAACTCTTGATGCATTTCATTTTTAGGTGTCCCGCTCCATTCACCCAGCTGCATTCCGCTAGGGGCATGCCATAATCTGACGGAGAAGGTCATGATAGTCAGTCCCCTTCATGTCTGGCTCCTGCTGGCTCAGTTCTTTTGTCAATAGTCATCAAATCCCATTACAGTCAAGGTCTGGTCCTTTAAAGGACAAAAGTCATTTTCGATGTCTAGGTCTAGGGATTCATCAATTTGGTCTTTGAACATGTCCAGTAAAGACATGCAGGCTAGAGTGAGGCCCTTACACAGTCATGGTTCAGAGAGCTTTATCGTCATGTGGATAAACTTTGACTCTTCTTTAAAAATCTGTTTTGAAGAAAAGTCAAACAGTGTTATTTATGACAAAATTTTCAAAAAAGTCGTCAGTTAATTTCTTCAGATGCAGTCATGGTTTCTGTGGCCAAATGTCCAGTCGTGCAATCCCTACAAAGAGTGCCGAAAATTTCATCATTTGAGCTAAAATTTCAAAGGGAAGGTGAAAATCAGTGTGTTTTAAAGTCAGTGAAAAAAGTGCCAAACACAACATTAGAAAAATGGGTTTTCAAAGAAGCAAAAATTAAACCCATCTCTTCCAAGGCTATATATACATGTTTTCATCCAAACCAAAGGAATTGTGCTATTACAAGCCTTGGAGAAACGTTGCAAAGGCGTGAGTGTGCAATTGTGAGCGTTTGAGGGAGTTGGAGGTGGTTTTAGAGGGCATGACGCATATACCCAGGAGCACGGTGCACATAGAGGATGCGGCACACACAGAGCCTACCTACATTTCAATTTTTCTAAGGGCGTGGCGCATACGCAGGGCACGTCGCACTGTGCTTTGCACATGACGTACATAGACTAAGGGCCCTAACAAGTGCCAATCACTTCCAAATTTTGGTGAAGCCTATAAAATTGAGAGGTAGGCCTTATAACATCACTTGCTCATCAAATTTCATCAATGATATGGTGTTTATAGAGATTTTTGAATGTCACCAAAATGGATAAATTCAACCATAAGAAATCACCAAGAAAATGATGGCTAGGGTTGTTAAAATGTGTTGTTAGTGCCAAGGTTTCATTCCACCCGTCATTTTCCCCTCACCTATCATTTTTCCCATCCTCCCTCTCTCATTTTTCCTAAAATCCCTGCCATAAACTACTACTAAACCCTCTCCCCTACCCCTCCACTATTTGGTCTACACAAAACCCCAAACCCTACCCCATCAACACAATACCCAAACTCCTCCCATATCCCTAACAAATTTCTCCCTATAACCCCTATTCCCATTACATCATTCCCTTCCTAATACTCCCTGTTTCATTGTTCCCCTTCGTAACAGATATTACAAAGGCACCCAGCCTCACACCATCATCAAAAGGTAGCCTAATCACAATCCATACTGTAGTCATGACATCACAGCATTCATCAGAGTATGAGATGGAAATACAAAGTGACTCTTCCTCAGAAGAGCAGGCTCCCAGGAGGCACCACAAGAGTGGCAAACATGTTAGGGATGAGCCCACTACCCTCACTGAATTACAAGCATGCCCTCTTGCCATGTCATGCTTCCAACACCTAGCATGTTTCGAATTTTGTCAAAGGGTGGCAAATGTTAGAGTTCATCATGAGTTGGCCCATTTATTTGTGCTTCATCTACATGGAGGTCAGTCTATCTTGGCTCGGGTCACTTTCACATTGACACCCGAAGCTATATCAGTGGCAACAAGTATACCAAATGTTGGAGAATAGTGGCATAAGAAGAAGAAGGTGGATATGCAACACTATGAGCCTTACATCAAGGCTAGATTCTTGAGTCAGCTCACAAGAGTCTTTCCCTTCAGATACTTGAAAGATGAGTATGCTCCACTCATGAGATTGATCATGAAATACTTCAGCTCTGAGGGGAGGTTCTGTCAACTATATGCCTATCACATCTAGTTGCTCATGCACTTTACCAGGGTGAGGATGATGAACCTCCCATTTTTCATATGCAGGAACATAGAGAGGATGAACACCTTCATGCTGCATAAGACCCTTCAACAACAACTTAACAGTGTGTATCACTTTGCTCTTATCCATATTTTGGTAGATCATCAATTGGGATTGCAGGGCATTGCTTGGGAAGAATTCATCTCCCGTGACTTCTTCAGCACATCATAGGTACTATCAGAGCCAGAGCAGGAGATGGGTGGTCCTTCTCATTAGCATTAGCACCATGAGACCACTACCATGCCAGTTTTTGTTACATATCAAAGAGGCAGTAGGCACTTGTTTGCAGCAGCAAAGCGAGTGTTATCTCCACTGAGGGTGGAAGGGGCCTCACTTCCAGCATCAGCAACAGAGGTACTGGACAAGGGCAAGAAGCCCGTGCATGATGAGGGGCCATCAGGTGTACAGGATACCGATGTCATCCTCATTCAGGATGATGAGGCAGAGGCAGAGAATGCCCAACTTCGGATGACCATTCAGGAACAGGAAACAGAGATCCAAGACTTGATACTCAATGTGGAGAGGGCCAGATGGATCATCAAGTATCTAGAGCATAGGAACAAGCATCTTGAGGACCAACGGGCAATCGTGGAGCTGCAAAGCATCCGTGAGAATCGACAAGCTGCCCAGCAAAGGAGAATCGAACTCACTACCTTGGAGCAAGAGATCAACAACGACCGTGAGTCCTGGTTAGAGTGGGTCAATATCCACCTGGAGAGACTGTTGGAGAAGGCTAACAGAGACAAAACCTTACTGAGGAGGATGGCTCGTCATTACAAGGCACGGAACATGAGTGCAAAGGACCAGATAAGGAGCTTGAAGGCCAAATTGAGCAGAGCAACAAAAGAGGCAAAAGAGAAAGATCGGATTCGAATCTTGGCTGAAGCTTCTGTGGCCCAGCATAGTGCCTCTTAGTGAACCTCCAGTCCAAATTTCAGGAAATTTGGGACAATTTTGGTCGCATGGAAATTTTTTGGCACAAACATAGGTTTTTTCTCTATACGCGCCACGCCACTGGCGCTACGCGTAGTATTGGGAGCTCCAAATGAGAAATGTTTTGCATTTTTGGATTTAACATGCAAAATCACAACTACTGGCACTTGGGAAAGAAATTTAGGCATGATTTGAGTCTCCAGGAGGTCAAAAACACCCAAAACATGGCCTCACTACCCCTATTTTGACACACAGGAAGCAGTCTTGGGAGAATGAAGATTTGGAGGGGCAAATGAGATCCAATTCAAAAATTCCACATGGTTTGGAAAGTAGACAAGACATGCTTTACAACAATCATACTTGGGCACAATTTGGACTCCTACAAGTTCCTCAAAACTGGCCTCGAAGTGGCGCGACGCATATAGGAAAAAAGGCCCAAATTGCCTCTGTTTCGCGAAATTTCGATTCGCGACTTTTCATAAGTGGGCCCTCTCATCTACACTTCACTTTTTTGACACCAAAGGTGGCATTTAAAGTATTTTCACTCCAGATGGGCATCTATCCAAGTGGCAAAGGAAGGCAAAGGGTCACCCAGGCCATTTGTCATGTTTGTGGCGCTGCACCTGTAGCTAATGTTTGGCTCTCCACCTTCATTTTGTAATGAGTCGAGTAACTCCCCAACCCTTGGGCATTCTATCTCTTCATGGCACATTCTATATATTGTATGCAAACTATTTGCAAAGGGTTGGTTGGCTTGTAACTTCTGGGAGACTGTGGGAAAGAACTCTGTTTCTTCATTGTATATTTTTACAGAGGATTAATGAAAGGAAGCGGCTCTGTTTCATGAGATTCATGTGGTTGTGAGTGTAGAGAATGTGTCTCTTATGTTTCATATGTATCTTGTTATGTTTCATAGTTCATTTCATATTCATTTCCAGTGAAATTTTCTGAGTTAGATAAGGTAGAATTCAATTTTATTGCTCTGCCTGTGGGAAAATTTCATGTTTAGTGTTCTTCTTCTGTTGAAAAGGATTCATGTTGCCCATGTCCTTTTCACCCTCCTAATAAATCTCTCCATTCCGCGTTGCTTTCAAACTAAATTGCTAGGCTTTCCACCTATCTTGCCTCACGAAGTAATCTATGCCTTTGTATTAAGTTCTCTGTTCATTTGAGGTTCATTGGTCCCATACCATCCCAGAAACACAGTCATTCATAAAAATCACTTCTTGTATCCATATTCACTTACTTGCCTAAGATCAATATTTCATTGTAAGTCATTTCAGGCCATTTTGTTTATCTATTCACTGAGTGTGACTCGGAGAGAGCCCTCTCCTGTTCTAGTAGGGCTAGCTATCAGACTGAGCGTGGTTTGTGGTTAACCTGAATTTTGCCTTCTTTCAGCCTAAGGAATATTTAGATGCTAACATAGTGGCGACCATACTGGGGACAAAATCAATCCCCTTGCTTCTTAATGATTCTAAGCTTTCGGATGATAAGTTTAGGATTTGATAGGCTGAGTAAAGTTGGTTGTGTCCTTTGATTTTTCTCAATAGCACGCTGGCTTCTAGAAGATACACCAGAGCTAATCCAGATCCTGACCCTCCGCACATCTACGAAAATCTCAATTTGATTTCAAGAATTCGTTGTCAAGAAAGCTCTATATCGCCTGTGAGCAAATCCCATTTATGCTTGGACATTTTTGAGTATATTGAAGAGCTAGAGTTTGATGAGCAATTTGAATTATCATTGTTCGAAACCAAGTCCGAAAGAGCGGTTGACTCTACTGTCCACAATCCACAGTTTCTTGTAGAATTGGAGATGGAAAGGGCTAACTGGTCGATTGATAACTACATAGTAGCTCAGCTTCAAACTCCAATTGCTAGCCCCTTAAAAACTGTGCACACTCCTCCAACACCTCCGAGGACAAATCTGCCAAGAGTGATGGCCGCCTGTTTTGCACCTCTTGTTTTGCCTCAAGTTTTAGATGATATGCCCGCAGATTACCAAAGCAAAATCTCATTTTTTTGATGGTACTCTTAATGGCACTACTGCTCAGCAACATGTGGATAGAATGGCAGACTTCTATGAACTTCATGAGATCGATGCGGAGAATGTGGCAATGAGACTTTTTGTATAGACATTTGCAGGTGAAGTGAGGAAATGGTTCAAAGGTTTGCCGGCTACTCGTATCGCTACCTTGGCTGACCTACAAAGACAATTTTTAAACCGCTGGGAAGTGAAAAAGAATCCTCTTCAAATTCTGGCCAAATATGAGAAAATCAAAAGAAACGCTGGTGAGTTGGTCCAAGACTATTGCATTAGATTCAATACAGTTTATAATGAAATTCCAGATAATCTAAGGCCCCCTATGGGACTAGCCATGTTGAAGTTCCCAGATGGTTTTGATGCTGACATGGCTTATCAGTTGAGAGAAAGAGAATCGACCACAATGGAAGACATGCAGAAGATAGCGGTCAGCGTTGAAGCAAATTTGCTGACCAAGAGAGCTAGAGCAAAGGTAGAGAAGAAGGTCACTGCAAAGGAAGAATATTCGTCAGTAGATCAGCTACTTCGGAAGGTAGAGCAGATGCTTGAAAGAGTGAAACTTGACTAACCGGAGCCACAAGTTAGAAATCCTAACTTTCGTGGGCAGCAAGAACCATAGTATAGAATAAGACAGAGAGATCAATGAGCCCAAGAGCAGATTGCACAACAGCCAGTACAGACACCTTTGCAACAAAATTTTGTGCATGGACCAGAATGAGACAAGGACAGGAATGTAATAGGCGAAGAAAATCACCTCTTTACTCCTGATGATTTGCCTATTTATCTCACTGAGGATGAGGAGTATGTAGAGAGTTCAGCTGTACACAAAGACGTAGATTTCATTCTAGCAAATGACACCGTCTTGGAGGAAGAATTAGATGAATACCAAAGAGGCTATATGAATGCTTTTTCCACCCAACAAAAGAGATACTCACTTAGAAACAAAAATGTGCCGGTCAGACCCATTCAGAAAAGGAAGGATGTTGAAGCATCAAAGAATGATTTAGCAGTTACACAAAGGAAAGGAAAGGAGGCGGTTGATTTGGAGAGCAGCAAATCACCATCAGCAGAACAATCACATTATCAAGTTGCATCGAAAGAAAAAGAAAGGAAAGAAATCCCAGTCAAAGAGGTAGAAAAGATTCCCGCTTTCAATTTAGAGAATGAGATTTCTAAATTGAAGATATCCTTCCCCTTGACTGAAATAATGAAGAACAACAGTTATAAAGGACAAGTATCTAAAATTTTGAATTTGGACCCAATGTCCCACATGGTGAATGTCGAAGATGATCAACCTGAAATGATTTTTGGGCCAGCATCAAATGGTGAGTCTCCTGATAGTGATGTGCCACCTTTTTACATTAGTTTAAGGTTGCATGATTTTGTGTTACATAATGCCTTGTTCGATTCCGGAGCCTCTCACAATCTCATGCCCAAGGCAATCATGGATAAGCTTGGTCTGGATATCACCCGGCAATATCATGATCTCTATTCGTTTGATTCCAGCAGAGTAAGAGGTATAGGTCTCATCAAAGACTTGGTTGTGAGTTTGGATCAGTACCCAATGAAGAATGTTTTGATGGATGTTGTGGTAGCAGACATTCCTCCAAGGTTTGGCATGCTTCTCTCCAAGTCTTGGGTAGCAAAACTGAAAGGGACACTACAACTAGATTTCTCCTATGCAACAATTCCAGTGTTTAGACAAATGAGGAAATTGTATCGGTGTTGAGGGATTTGCTCCCCTAGGGCTTTTGGGTGGAAACCCTAGCAGATTGAAAGTTGTCTAAACAGAGAAACACACATTCAAACAACCATTATGCTATCAAAAGAAAATTTTAAAGTAAGAAGGGCGTACCTCAGGTCCTACGTTCGAGAAGTTCCTCAAGGGTCCAAACCCTTCTTCACGTCCCTTTCACTCCTTTGTCCTGCAAAACAACCAATTCCAAAGAATACAGCAGTATATGGACAAAGACTTATACATAAATCATCTTTATGTTATAAAAGAAGGAAGTTAGTTATGAACTTTAAACCACCATTCACATATGAGATTCAAACATGAACATCATAAATAGAAAGAAGAAGCATATCGGGAACCAAGACGTGTTTCTTTATTATAAACAAATAGAATGTACAAAAATAGTAATATCACCTGAGTAACCTTTTGCAGGCTCCAAGCAAAGCTTCCTTCCAGATCCGTCCAGCCTCAAGCCTTTAGCATATCTCCTTCCAAGACTCACTCCATCATGCCATAACTAGTAGATGAACATCAACACACAAGGAAACAAGGGTTTCCTGTACAAATGGGGGAAGTGCAGAAGGCACAAGGGTTTTCAGACCTGGTCAGGGGAAAAATTTCAGTATAATAACCTTTCTCTCTCTTCTCTCTGTGGAGTATCAAAGAAGGTATGTTTCGATGGTTATTTCAGTATCTTTTCATTAGAACTTAAAATCCTTTTGCATTAGTACCTTAGATAATAATGAGGATTTATAACGAAACACGTGAGATTAATAGGAAACACTGATAAGTGTCATTCCTATGTGCAGGAGGGAGGAAAAACGGAAAGTGGCCATCCCAAAGGAAAAGACAAAGATGAGCTAACTGTTGTCCCTTTGACGGGAGACCGCAAGCAAACCAGATCAAAACGGACCAACCCAAGAAAGGAAGCGGAGATACCAGCTCAGAGCAGAAAAGGAAAGAAGTGACTCATGATTAACGATTCTGCGAATCCCTTAGCATCTTAGATCCTGAGGGATCGCTATTTTATCTATTTTCTGTATCTAGATATCTCCGTCATCATCCTTATATAAGGGATATTGTTGTTGGCTAGAGGGGGGACTTTTTATGTAATCTCTTTTAAGAAAGATCAGGACTATGATATCTATGTTCTGTTGAAGACTTGAGTTACTGTAATTCTACTTCATGCATTAATACAGACATGGTTACTCTCTTATCTTTGAGCCTGGATCAATCTTAAGCGGTGTACCCCTGGAGGCTAGGGGCCCGACCTTGGAGGACACTTGCTCTTGTACCATTACGCATGGTTTCTGTGTGGTTTGTTTATAGACGTGATCTGGTAATCTGTTGTGTCTTAAGAACGTCTATATTACATGCTCTGTTATGTTTAACTCATTTAATGTTCCTGCAAACGAAAGTCTTCTATTGACGTTGTATCATGTTAAAAACCCTTTAAGTGTTGATTAATCTCTACAGGATACTGTCACTCCATTACAGAGTTTGATGCGATTGTGCTTTAGCATTACAACAGTTACCTTGAAAAGTCTAATTTCACATGATTATTGAATCCTTGAATGTTACTGTTTTCATCTTGAGATGCAATCGTATGCTTTTATTTAGAGCAATAACATAATCAGATTAAGCACGTTGTGTTTCTATGGTTTTAATATTATTTCATCGGTAGTGTTGTTCCATAGTATGTGTACATATTTAAGAGCGAAGGATTGATGTTTTGATTGGAGTGATTAAATAGAGTTACAACTTGACGTACTGGGTTACTACTTATTTCAATTGTTGTTCCATTTTAGTTGCTGTTCCATTTCAAGATTGCTGATTTGTTGTTTTATTTACTGGCCATTTCTTAAGGACGGTCTCAGGCTGTAGTGAGCATCAACATCTGCTACCTGGCTCCCAGACCTCTGATATGCTCCCATCAGTTATGAAAGGGATGGGTTATTGCTACCGAACCCTTGGCTGATGTGCTGTTCTATTTCATTGCTATTTCCTTTACTTGCCATTTCATTTCTATTCATTAAGGACAATCTCAGGCTGTAGTGAGCGCCAACATCTACTACCTGGCTCCCAGACCTCAGATCTGCTCTCATCAGTTACAAAAAGGATGGGTTATTGCTACCTAACCTTTGACTGATGTATTGCTGGGTGTGATTTAGTCTTTTGAAGTAGTTAAGTTGTAGACACACATGTATTTACTTTTGTAGTTTTTAAACAGCTGTACTACGAGCATTACTCTGACAAGTGCTAAGCCTCAGACTGAGACACTCTTTGAAATAGCAAGATGTTCCCAGATTGACATATTAATGTGAGGTAACTAGAGGTGAAAGAGACCCTTTTTATAGCTCTACATTTTGGCGCCGTTGCAGGGGAAAGGGTGTAGCCATTTGTTTTTTTCAGGGTAGTGTACGAACCTGCTAAGGAAGAATTGGGTTTTGAAAACGGAAGGTAAGAACCTACGTACGGAGCATGTAAAAGCCCTGCTCCTTTGCCCGCTTTCCTGCAGATTTTCTGCTATCTGCTTAAGAAGGATTTAGTAGTTAAATTGAGTGCATGACTAAGCAGAAAAAACTGGAGAAAAATCCCAAACCTTTACGAAAGCCAGAAAAAGCTAAGGGGCCGGTGACCCTTGGTCGATCAACCTTCATAGACGAAATCTATAAGAAAGCCGAATCTCAGCCTTCAGTAGGACCCAGGAAAGTTATTTCCAAACAACCTAATAGTTCCCTTCAGGCTACAGGTTCACCATCTGTAGCCTTTGCTGAGGTGCGTAGTCAAACTGACGAACAGGACTTTCAAGAAATTGAAAATTCTATTCCAGAACGATTGCAAGAAGGGAATTTCAGTAATCTGTGTGAAGGAGAAGGGGAAACAGGGGATACTGGGGAGCCGAGATCTCCTCTTAGGATAACTTAGCCATTGAATAGCCCAGACAAAGGGAGTGCAGTAAAAATTATTATTGAAGAGATCCAATCCCCTCAAACAGAAGTCCCAAATAAAGGAAGTGCTATTAAAACTGTTCCTGTTAAATACATTCCTCCTCAACCTAGGAATACCCTCTTAGATATTCCGGAAGGTTATTGGCATATATTTGACCCAATGGCTCAAAATCCGCCAAACACCCAAACCTCTACATTACAATACCCCATAGTGGATTCCGCAGAAAATGCCCCTATGAAAGCAATTCCCCTTCAACATATCCCTACATTTCACAGACTTACATCG
>APFE031646086.1:87338-101681 GCA_000404065.3 Pinus taeda | reverse complement strand
TACATAACATTCAACATTATTCATAGGAGGAGTAAAGGATTTCCTTTGAGGAATCTCTTTCCTTGGTTGATGATGAGATGGATCTTTCATTTCTTTGTTGACCACTTTAGATTTCTCTTTAGAGTTCCTTGCTTCACCTTGTGAACTAGGTTCACCTTCAACCGATTCATGGAAACCAAGACCTGTTTTTATAGCAGGAGACCTTTGACTACTAAGAATATCATCCAAGACTTTAGAGCTATCTTGAAATCGTAAAAGCTTATCCTTTTCTTCTATTTTACCTTTCAGGATATTTACCTCAACCTGAAGCTGTTCTTCCTTTTCAAGAGATTGCCTTTTCAAATCTTCTTCAGCTTTTCTTCCTTCTTGCATTTGTTCCCTTAGTTTGAGAATCTCCTTTTCTTGTTTTTCATTCAGATCCTACTGCATTTGACGAACTCGGAAGGCACATTCCAGCTGGGATTTTAGGTTGATGACTTCATTGTCTTGTTTTTCAATTGCTTGATGTAGATCTTCATTCTGCTTCCTTGATTCTTCAAGATCTCCCTTTAGTGAGAGGATTGTAGCTTCAAGATTTTCATAGTCGCTGGATCTATCTTTGAGTTTCTTGATTGTTGTGTTCTTTCGTTGACTTCTTTTTTTCGTGATGTGACTTCATCATGCATCTTTTGATATTTTACCTTGTCTTTCTCCTTTACTTCTTTTTGAATTCACATTCCCTTTTGTTCAATAGATCTTGTTGATCTGTAATTTTGTCTGTCAGCCTTTTGAATTCTGCCTCTTTTTGATATCTTTCTTGTTCACCCATAAGAGCAAGTTCAGTAGTTTCACTATCACTTCGATCTGTTTCACAAGGAAATATAGGTGGAATATCAGAGGATAACACATTCATACCTGATAATGATTCTGATTCTGAATCTGAAGAGCTTCTTATGCCTAATCCCCAATCGATTCTCCCACTGTCATAGTTCTTCTGAGATGTCTTCTTTTTCTTAGAGTTTTCTTCTTAAGCTTCTTTCCCATTGTTCCACGGATCTCCTTTAAGCGATCAAGTTTCTATCAAAGGACCTGCTCTGATACCAATTGTGGAAATAATACTGAGAGGGGGGGGTGAATCAGTATTATCACATTAATAAAACTTTTTCATTTCCAAACTCTGATTCATATATGCTACTTCCACAACTTCTTATGATTAAGTTAATTGATCTTCAATGAGTGCATTAGAACATTATCAACCATATTATCAGTTAACAGATGCAGTAACATAGAATAGATCATCACACATAAGGCACAAACATGAACACCATGATATAAGGTGGAAACCCAATGCGGGAGAAAACCACCTACTGCAAGTCATATCAATCTTCTTCTTAATAAGAAAATCATTTTACAATATTTTGTACTGGTGCAGCCTTATACCAGTACGGGAGCTACAACCCCCTTTTGCTCTTGTACTAGCCAATCCATTTACTAGTACGCAGGCTACTACTTGCTACAATGCTCCAAAGTTTTCCCTTTAGCTCTTGTACTAGCTCAGGTACTAGTACGTACGTGCTGACCTACAATCTTCTCTCCTCCAGGTACCACGTTTCATCAATTTTCATACTGGATACACTGAAGCACAACACATAATCTGAAAGGGCCACATTTCATCCGATTTTCATACTGGACCCAATAACCATATTGAAGCTCATAATCAAACAACCTTCTGAATCACCCAATCACTAGATCAATACATATACAATGAGAGCCATCAACCAGATCTAGTTCATCATATCACATAAATATATAATCAATCACTTCTCAGACGGCTGTTATAAGATCATAATACCAGAAACTAGACATCACTTTAACACCCAGAACACAGCAATGATAAACAAAGATTTTAAGAGAAGTAAGCACCCTGCTCAACTGCTCACCTGCTTAAGTAAGCACCCTGCTCAACTGCTTGCCTGCTTACTGTACTCACCCTACTCAACTGCTTTCTTGCTTATAGTACACACCTTGCTCAACTGCTCGCCTGCTTACGTACGCACTCTGCTCAACTGCTAGCCTGCGTACCTCACTCTGAGTCCATTGAACTGCCTGCGGTCTTCCACACCTGAAACCCTTCTATGCCTGCGTACGGGCGCACCTGCAACCCTTCTGTACCTGCGTACCAGTGCACTTGAAACCCTTCTGTGCCTGCGTACGGGTGCACCTGAAACGCTTTGTTCCTGCGTATGTACGCACTTTTCTCTCACTGTACCTGCGTACCTTCGGGCATAGATGATTTCAAGACTTCAGAAAGAACCCAGACAGTCAAATCTACAGATCTGAACATGCGTCGAAGAGATCTTAGTCCATCAGTAGATTCGCCTTATTTAGATCTAGACCAGATCTTGCCCTCATAAGATATTCAACCAAAAACATGCTTAAGCCAAATGATCTCCTTTGATTTATATAGTAAATCTCTTCCTTAAATCATGGATTAATACCACGGGCCGAAACCATAATAACAGAAAACCGTCGGCTAAAAACCAAGTGTAAAACATAAGAAACCCCACGTGTGCTTTTCTTTTCCTTGAAATGTGTGCACTGGGGGTACGCACCTCCTGAACGGGATAACTGCGGGTATGTACGCACTTTATGTAACACCGACCTGCGTGTACGCACCTTATGTAAGGTGTACCTGCGTACCCCTTGTTTTCTTCAATATTTGATAGCTGATCATCAATCTCTGCTGCTGACTTGAAGTACTGTGATCTATCACCTGAATGGGTTGCCATCAAGGACAACACTTTAACCATAATGCCAACAAAGAGTCTCAAAGAATACTACTGAAAGGAAGAGAATTTTGATGGGGTTTCCCCTCGAAGGGGGTTTTTCCCTTGCATAGTGCCTATATCTGGTGTCCAATGTTTTATGTGTTTTTGCTTTGGTAATTGTTTGATGAACTAAAATAAAGAAGATATAAAACTTAGTAAGAAGTCAAGAGCATCACAAGTAATTATCAAGTATAAGAAAATATTTCTGCCTTTCTAATCTAACATGGTATCAGAGCTTTGGTGAAGAAAGTAGAAAAAGGCAGTCTCAGGCACTTGATCAAGGAACCATTCAAAAAGGGACCATTCAGAAACATTATCTCAGGGAAGGAGTCTACTATATTCAAGGAAGATATCTAACAGGATCAAGGGAGAGAACAAACTTGAAGGAGCCTCAAACTACAGGTCTTGGAAGAAGAGGATTGACCTCAATCCTTGAAAATAACAAGGTACTAGACTTGGTCAGAGGAAAAGTAAAGAAGCCTACAAATGAATCTAGTGATGCTGACAAAGTAAAATTCACAGAATTAGAATTGGTGGCCATGACTCTAATGGTAGAAGGAATAAAGGACAATCTTGTCCCATTTATAGTCAACATCCATCATACTCAGGAAATGTATGAAGCCTTGTCAAAGTTATTCACTATTAAGAACATTGGTCAAGTGGCAAGCTTGAAGAATGAACTAAGGACCACAAAAATGACTAAAGACGATACAGTGGTGTCCTTCTTTATGAAGATAGCAAGAATCAGAGATGATCTTTTGGTCATTGATGAAATTGTTCGAGAGAAAGAACTCGTGATCACTGCCCTGTTAGGATTTCCACCTCCTTGGGGTGCATTTATTGCAGGACTTAACAGTTAGAAGGAAGCTCCCACCTTTGAAGAACTATGGACTACCTGCAATAAAGAAGAATTGAGGATCTCTCTAGTTTCCAATCTTGAAGAAGTATCTAATACCTACACTGCTCAATACAAAGGAAATAAATCAAAAGGACCAAGGAAGAAAGTAGACATGTCCAAAGTAGAATGCTATCAATGTCATAAGAAGGGTCACTACAGGAGTGACTATCCCAACGATCCAAAGAATAAGAAGAGAGATAGAGATCATGCCAACGTTGCTGAAAAAGAAGATCCAAAGAAAGTCAAACCTGATGAATCTGATATAAGGGACCTACACTATTAAGTCCTTTGCTTCTAGTCTTAGATATTCTATTTTGTATTTTTGATGTTTTAGAATTTATAGGTTTTTAACATGTTTTTGGAAAAAGACATTGTTTGTTTTTGTAAGTTTATAGGTATCCCTCAAAATTTGGAGGAAGCCCCCTAAGTATCTCATTTCCTTTCTGTTTTTGGTTTCATGTACTCATTTAGTTTTGATTATATTAATACTAATCACCATTCTCCCTCTGTTGTCTTGATTAGGAAAACATCTGCTATATTCTCAAGGAGTATGAACTCAAGACAAGGTTTGTCAAGGAACAAAGGTATGCTTTAAAACATCGATTTCTTTATAATAAATGTTTATTCATTTGACAATCTATTACTAAGATTGTTGTGTCAAGCTATAGTGAATCAAATTGATCTTATTTTGGATGATTCATCACTTGATAAATCTAACCCTCATACTCTTAACTGATTTTATAGAACCCTAGACAAATTCTCTGAAAAACCCTAACCTAAGGGTATGTTAATGTGAATGTCTGAAACGTTGGCCTACTTAAGCTTATCGTGAACTGGTATTTGAAATTCTTCTTGATGATGTCATGTTTGGGATTTCGATATGATCATGAAAACCTAACTTGATAGGGTTGAATGATGTTTGTCTCAGATCCTGAACCTTTGAAGTTTTGGTAATATAGGGTTTCCTTTGTTCTGTTATGAAAACCCTAGATTCTTAGGGTTTGGTTGAGAAGCAAAACCCTTGTTATGTATTTAGAGATCCTGAAAATGAAACCCTAGGTATATGTGTGTGTGTGTGTGTGTGTGTGTCCATTTGATCGAAAACCTAGCTTGGTCTAGGTCAATATATGTCTAATGTATTAATGTTGTCTAACATATGATATGCTTATCCATGATAATGAATTCCTAGATACATGCGTTGACCTAGTTATTGATGGTCATAAGTCTTAGGATTTAATATAAGTCCTTGTCTGAGATTCTAGGATGATATTTGG
Source organism: Pinus taeda (assembly GCA_000404065.3). Lineage (NCBI taxonomy): Eukaryota > Viridiplantae > Streptophyta > Pinopsida > Pinales > Pinaceae > Pinus > Pinus taeda. The sequence continues at coordinate 96,702 of APFE031646086.1, read as the reverse complement.
GAAATCTAGGGTTTTGCAGCTAAACCCTAGTGGTAGTTAAACTCTCTAGTATGTGTGATATAACAATTTGAGATCTATTGTTTGTTGAGATTGTGAGAATGAAATTCTAGGGTTTTGGAGTTGAACCTTAGTAGAAGTAAAATATCTAATGTATGATGACAATATGATGATTTGAGATTTATGTAAGATTGTTGAATCTAAGTTTTGATTAGGATTGATGTTTGATTGAAAATCTAGGGTTTGCAACTAACCCTAGTGGAAGTTGCTCATGATAATGACTAAGTTGTGATTGGTTTTGATGGATTCTTTGTATGAAATCTAGGATTTGTATGAATCCTTAGTGCAAAATCTAACATAAGAATTCTGAAAGTTGTTAGATACCTTGTCAATCTATATTTGTTTGTATTGTTTCTAGGGTTTGTTAAATGTTGTAGTAGGGTATGTTACACCTTTGAAAGAAACATTGAAACCCTAGATGGCATGAAAAATGTTATGAAGTAGTCTAGGGTTTATGACAAAGTCCCTAGCAAGATGTTGAAGAGTATATGTCTCTTGTTTATAATTAAATTTGGGTATCTGATATGTATCAAGTTGAAATGCTTTTGTGATTCTGATATGGCTAACTTCATGCTTCTATAGTTTTGGTTGTACTTGTTATCTAAGTTGTTCAGGTACACAATCTTCAATATGGTGAAGATGTTCATTGATGTGATAAGCATGATGACGATGATGATAACTCTGATCAAATGGTTGCAAGCCACGAAAGATTCTCTAATGATGATAATAGAAGAGATCCCCCTTAGATTAAGATGGAGTCTGGATAAAGAGTTGCTCCCTAGTTGAGAGGGAGGGCTAGCTTTTGATTGAAGAATGAATTTCAGAGGATATGTTGTTGCATGGGAAGTAGGAAAGGAGAGTGTATGATTGAGGAATCTTCTTTCAGAGATTCGGTTGATAGTCCTACTATGAAAAGTTGAGTGTGAAAAATTCTAAAATGGAAATCCTAAGTACAGTGATTAATATGATTTCTTCTACTTATTACTTTAGAGATAAGTTATCTACTGTATTCTTACGGAAAATATCGAAAAATATTCTACTGCAGCCTTCACAATTAAAACATTGCAGAAATCAAATGTAAGTAAAATGTCGGCACATACAAACACAATGACAATTATTTTTTGACAAATAGTTCGCGGAAAAACCCAATGTGAAAAAACCGGTGCAACAGATGAGGGTTTTATTATTCTTCAGCAAAAAACATGTACAAAATTTCACCCAGCAGTATAAAACTGAGAAATATTTACAAACATTCCTGAACAAGTATCTGACCCGAGAGAGAGGTTCCTTCACCCTCTGCGTCTCTTTGGCTTGCCCAATGTCACTTTCTCTGGCCTCTGAACTGGCCTGCACTATGCCTACGTCACTCAGGCCAGCACTGCCTCTCCCAGCGTCAATCTGTCCAGCATTGTTCCTTCTGTTGCTTTGTGTCTTCGTCCTTGTCTCCCTAACTGATGTTGAACCCTCTCTGTCTCTCCTCCATCTACAACTCTCCCTCTGAATCGATTTTCTCTTGCCGAACTTCAACCAATGAGAAAATCGATTTCTCTTGGGCAACTGAGTATCTGCCTGGTGCTTTTTCCAAATGACCCTCAAGCTCCTTCTTATATCTTCCTGTTGGGCAACCAACGGCCTAGATTAAATCTTAATCAAAGGCTCAAATCGTTTTGGCTTGATCCATGGATTTTTCTAGAAGATTCACCCCTGATTAGATTAATACCCATTAATATTTTAATTTTCCTAAGTTTAGACTTAGGAACCCCATTAAAAATATTAATTATTTTAATTAAACCACTTCTGGGTGGAAATTCCCAAAACGCCTCCCTGCAAAATTTGAGGCTTAGAGCACATCTGATGCTACTCCAAATAAACACTCCCTCTTAGCGAGGAATCTAGTCTAGCAATACACTTCCTCTCTGCAGACGTCTCTAACTCTGAAGCATCCTCTCTGCGTTGTTGTTGTCTGACCTGCTGTACACCAACTACTGCGCTGATGCTGCAACTGTACTGCTGCCTTTGACACTACCACTGCTAATGCTACATTTGTACTACAACTCCCTCTGAATTGCTGCATCTGTGTTGTTTTGGCACTACTTTTGCCAATCATCTCTGCACTGCATCCTGTTGCTGCTACTGAAATGAATTTTCAACCATACCCAACTGCTCTCTAAACTGAGAGAACTTAGCTCTTCCAAGAGCCTTTGTAAATTGTGAGTATATCGGCCACCTAATCTCTTATGGGAACATACTGTAGTTGGACTGCCCTACGCTAAACACAGTCTCCGATAAAGTGACAACGGATATCTATATGTTTCGACTGATCATGAAATACTAGATTCTCAGAGAGTTTGATGCAACTCTGATTATCGCAGTAAACCTTGGTCGCCTCCATCCTTTTTCTGAGTAGGCTCACAAGCAATTCTCTGAGCCATATGGCTTCGCACGTAGCTGCGTTGGCTGCCATATATTCTGCTTCTACTGAACTCAATGCTACCGATTTATGCTTCCTGTTGCACCAATATATCATCCTTGATCCAACACTGAAGCAGTACCCAAAGGTACTTTTTCGATCTACTGAATTACCTGCCCAATCTCCATCGGTGAACCCATTCAAGCTGATATACCTAAGTATGTGTCTTGTTGTTGCCCAATGCACCCTTTTTGGTTCCACCATGAACTAACTAAGAGTGTTAATAGAAAAACAAATGGTTGGCCTAGTGTTGACCAGATACAAGAGTGACCCAATGAGCTATGTGTACAAGGTGGGATCTATTTCTTTATTCTATTATGCATCTATTTTCTTCCAGTTGGTGATCATGGGAGTAGCCATGGGTCGGCAATCCTCCATTCTGAATCTTTTCAGAATTTCTGTAGCATACCTTCCTTGACCAAGGAAGATCTCCCCATTTTTCTGCCAAACTTCCAGCCCCAAAAAATAATGCATCAATCCCAAGTCCTTCATGTCGAATTCGACTTCAAGATTCTTCTTGCAACCCTGGATGAGCCTAGATGATCCAGTTAGAAACAAGTCATCTACATATAGTACCAGAATAAATGGCTCATTCTCTACCAGTAAATAGTAGAGATTGGGATCAGCATCACTCTTGACAAATCCCAACTGTTGCAAGTAACTATCAATTCGACCATACCATGCTTTGGGTGCCTGCTTGAGCCCATACAAGGCTTTCTTTAACCTGCAAACATGAGACTTTTTCTCATAAGTTTCAAAGCCTTCAGGTTGTTCTATATACACCTCTTCTTCTATCACCCCGTTCAAGAATGTTGTCTTAACATCCATCTGGTGAATCTCCCATCCCATTTGAGTTGTTAGGGATATAACAGATCTAATAGAGGTGTAATGAGCAACTGGGGCAAAGGTATCTTTATAGTCTATCCCTTCTTTCTGAGCATACCCCTTTGCCAGGGACCTTGCCTTGTACTTCTCTATGTTGTCGTCTGCAGCATACTTGATCTTATAGATCCATCGTAATCCTACAACTGATCTATTTTCTGGTCTAGGTACTACTTCCCAAACATCATTCGTCACGATGGAGTTGTACTCTTCCACCATGGCATCCACCCATACTTGGTGTTGAACAACTTCCTGAAAGTTAGAGGGTTCTCCAACCTGAGCTACCAATGCTTGGTATCTATCTAGTTATCTGCATTGCCTCTTCTCAGCTCTAGGAGCTCCAACAAACTCCTCTGCATCCCTCAGTGTTTGTCGCACTTCTCTAGTCATTATACCACTAGTCATGGGAGGCTCAACCAATTCTTCCTTTTGATCTTGTTGTTCCGTCCGTGGAGAAGCATCTGCATTTCCTCCTTCTGAGGAAATACTAGTGCTGGTCACTGTACTTGACCCAGGTGTATGCTTTCATGCTTGTCCTTCTTGCTACCCCTACTGCTCTTGGACTAACAAAACATCTCCTCACTGATCTTCTGCAAGCATTTCATGAGATTTCCTGAAAGCTCTATCTTCCATGAAATTTGCATCCCATCCTACTACAATCTTCCTATCTTCCATGAACTTTTCATCTCGTCCTACTACAATCTTCCTACTGCCTAGAATGTAGATTCTATATGCCTTTGAGGTCTCGTTGTATCCTACGAGATACCCCTTTTCTGCGGTTTGATCCAATTTGTTTCGCTTCTCATCTAGAATGTGGCAATAAGGCACGTTTCCGAATATCCTGAGATGACTGACTTCCGACTTCTTCCCCCTAAATACTCCTTCGAGCGTTCTCTGCCCCAATGCTTTATGAGGAGTTCTATCTTGGATATATACTGTCGTGTTGCAAGCTTCTGCCCATAGATACTTAGGTAGATCCTGATCATACAACATGGCCTTGGCTTCCCCAACAATAGTTCGGTTCTTTTGTTCTGCCACTCCATTCTGCTCCGGATTATATGGAGTTGCCCACTCTCTTTTGATGCCCTCCTTTGCACAGAAATCTATGAAATCCTTATCTGTATATTCTCCACCATTATCTAAACACAATACCTTTACCTTTTTCCCTGTTGTATTTTCAACAAGATCCTTGAACTCTCGGAAACGATCAAAGACCTCATCCTTTGCCTTTAAGAAATAGATCCAAGTTTCTCTGGGGTAATCATCAATAAAAGTGACAAAGTATTTGCCACCACTAAGAGCCCTTGTAGACATAGGACCACATATATCTGAGTGTATTAATCCTAATACATCCTTTGCTCTATTGTTACTTCTGGGAAAAGCTGCTTTAGCATACTTTCCTAGTACACATCCTCTGCATAAGTCATCATGTTCATTGCTTAGGACTGGTACCCCTGTAACAATCTCTTTGAGCATCCTCAATGCTCCATGGTGTAAGTGCCCCATTCGTCTGTGCCATAATTCATTTCGCTCCTTCTCACCATTATAGTTGTTTCCCATTAGTGCCATTAGCGATTCGAGTTGCAACCTATACAACTTGTTGCTTCGAAACCCAATTTGCTTTTTTCCTCTTCCAGCCTCGATGCTTAACGTATACTTTCTTCCCGATGAAGTATACATCATATCCCTTGTCCTGTAATTGGGACAATGAAATTAAATTTATTCCTAATCCTAGCACATGCAGAACATCGCTGGCTCGGATGTTGGTCCCTGGTTATGTCTCAAAAGCTACGATGCCTCTCCCTACTGGAGTACATTTCATTATGTTTCCCATAGTTATTTGGAAGTCCATCTGTTCTTTTTTGATAGCTTGAGAAATTTTCTCGTACTCCAGTCATATGAGCTGAAGCCCCACTATCAATGTACCAAACATCTGTTGATGTTGAATTAGCTAAGCATGTGAATTCTTCGTCTAATCTGGTAGATAAATCTAGGACATTTTGAGTATCCATATTGTGCCAATTTTTTACGCTAACCTATCCCAGCAACTATTGTAGGAAAAATTGCGTCCTGCCCGAATTAATCCTCCTTGCTGAATCTTTTGTTGCGTTGTTCCTTCTACCACTAATGAATTTCAACTGGAAAAGACTTGCCTCTCTGTCGGCTCACTCAGAGAGTTTTCCCATGAAATCCAATCTCTTTGGTTTGAACTACACAATCCTCTGGGAGATTCGAATTTCTGCCCTTGCAGGAATTTTGAATTCCCTTCTTTTCAAAGGGTTGGATCTTCGGGCTTTTTCCTTCTGCTTCCCTGTAGCTCCGATACCATGTGAAAATTTCTAAAATGGAAATCCTGCTGCAATGATTAATATGACTTCTTGTACTTATTACTTTAGAGATAAGTTATCTACTATATTCTTATGGAAAATATCGAAACATATTCTACTGCAGCGTTCACAATTAAAACATTGCAGAAATTAAATGTAAGTAAAATGTTGGCACATAAAAAAACACAATGACACACTTATTTTTGGACAAATAGTCCCAAGAAAAACTCAATGTGGGAAAACCAGTGCAGCGGATGAGGGTTTTATTATTCTTCACAAAAATCAGCATGTACAAAATTTCACCCAGCAATATAGAACTGAGAAATATTTACAAACATTCCTGAAGAAGTGTCTGACCCAAGAGAGAGGTTCCTTCACCCTCTGTGTCTTTGTGGCTTGCCCAATGTCATTTTCTCTGGCCTTTGAACTGGCCTGCACTATCCCTGTGTCACTCAAGCCAACACTGCCTCTTCCAGCGTCAATCTTCCCAGCGTTGTTCCTTTTGCTGCTCTGTGTCTTTGTCCATGTCTCCCTCACTAATGCTGAACCCTTTCTGTCTCTCCTCCACCTGCAACTCTCCCTCTAAATAGATTTTCTCTTGCCGAACTTTGACCAGTGAGAAAATCGATTTCTCTTGGGCAACTGAGTATCTACCTATTGCTTTTTCCAAATGACCCTCAAGACCCTTCTTATATATTCCTGTTGGGCAACCAACAGCCTATATTAAATCTTAATCAAAGGCTCAGATAATTTTGGCTTGATCTGTGGATTTTTCTAGAAGATTCACCCCTGATTAGATTAATACCCATTAATATTTTAATTTTCCTAAGTTTAGACTTAGGAGCCCCATTAAAAATATTAATTATTTTAATAAAACCACTTATGGGTGGAATTTCCCAAAACACTTTCTGGGTTCTTTGGAATACCTGTGCCCAAGCCTCCCTGCAAAATTTGAGGCTTAGAGCACATCTAATGCTACCCCAAATCAACATTGGGAAGCAACATCAAGTTGTCTGGAAGACCCCGAAGGTTTGTATTTGATTATGTACATATGAAAGTATATTATTGATTGGGGTTGTCTTTGTATAGGTGAATCTCTCGAAGGTGTTGATAGCATGCTAGTTACCAATCAGTTTGATTGGGAGAGATTGGTTGTCCTTGATCTGTTGGAACTTGGAGTGTTAAGGCTTTGTGAGTGAAGCATTTCCTGGGAAGACATCTAGCCGACACTCTGTGTTGATGTCTAGGTCCCAAAGTAGGGAGGGTGCCATGTGTCATAGAGCACTAACCATGGATACGCACCTAGGGCCCTAGGTTGACGGTTAATAAGTAAGCCTGATGGTACCTAGAGAGGTTGAAAGCTTGAGTCCACCTTATTCCCACTTGGATAGATTTCTCTGGTTAGGAATCTAGTTTGTGGCATTGCGGTGTCTAAATTGTTGAGAGACCAATGGATAGATTGCCTTACTCAGGAATCTAGTTCATGGCATTGCGGTGCCTAAACATTCTTCATGGTTCATATAGTTGAGATCGTCCTTGTACTTGTATATAATGTATAGCTCCCTAGTTAAGAGAGAGTGTTGGAAAATGTAACTAGGTTTGGTTTTCATTTAATGTATTTGAGTCATCTTGTAATGTACTTGTCAAAAGAATAAAGAAAAGAATTATTATTATTGTGACTTATTAAAGCATGGGTTTCAAGCTTGGGTCACCATGTTTTAGGTCAAAGTTCCCATTGAGGACTTTTAGGATTTATTCTGGGTCAATAGAGTCAATGTACTTTTAAAGAGACCCTTCATGAGCTTTTGAATCATGTAAAAAGGTTAAGTATTGCGTCACACGTAATTTATGTATCCTCCACATCAAGTCAGCCTAGAACAGATCAAGTCGGCCTAAGGACACTAATTTGACCTCACATGGAGCCTATATATACAGGAAAGTTGAATTCATTTGGAGCATCTCATCTCAAGCAGGTTCGATATCTCTAAGGAAGCCGGAAAAGTGCGAAGTGAGTCTAAGGAAGCCAAAGGAAGAGCGAGTTGGGTGGAGTCTAAGGAGAAGAAGAAAAACAAAATTTTGATGCCTCTCTCTCTCTGTTTCGTGCCCTAGTTTGGGAGATCGAAGTCTTCCAAGTTTTCCTAATGCTGGATATTGCTACATAGTCGAAGTTGCAAGAAGAGAGGTGGAAGATCTGGGAGGCTGACTTGGTGTGGAGGGAATGTTTGGTCTTTGTCTAGGGTGAAGAGTCTCAAAGAATACTATTGAAAGGAAAAGAATTTTGATGGGGTTTTCCCCTCGAAGGGGGTTTTTCCTTGGCATAGTGTAAAAAAAATTGTTTTCCCACCCCGGTTTTCAGTTTCTCCTTATTTCTTCCATGTACTTAAATGCCCTTTCCCATAAACATACATTCAACAAGCTGGAAAAAATAAATTTGCTGAAAACACAAATTCTGGAAAATTTACAGAATGCTCGAAATTGCAGAAATAAAAATCAACAGTAATAAACAGCCATTAAAACACTGATATTTTTGGTCAACGTGACCCTGGAAAAACACCCTACAACTCTTGGGGAAAACCAGATTGAGAGCTCTTCTTTATTTCTGGAAAATGCCTTTTTACAGTGAGAAAATTTCAGCAAAATATTTCAGCAAAATAAAATTTTCAACAAGCAAACTTATCTGTTTTCAGCCCAACAGACAACCTGAAAACTTGTTGTACGCGCGGTACGGACCGTACGGACGGACTATACGGACAGACCTAAATTTCTGTGCCGAAAATCACTTCCTCGATATTCGTGCCCAAAAATCAGTTTTTCTCAAATTTTCAGCAAAAAATCAGCTTTTTCTGCTTGTTCTTTCTGTTGTTCTGCTTGTTCTTTCTGCTATTCTGATTTGCTAAAGAGCTGCCTAGTATGTGTGCCAAACTGCTGCCTCTTTCTCCTTCCTGTCCAGAAATCTCCCTTGCTCTCTTGCTCTCCTTCTCCCAATCTGCTCATGAAAGAATGAATGATCTTTTCCTCCTTTTCCTCCTTTAACCCAACTCTAAATGACTTTTGGGTGATCCCTAAATCCAATGGCTGAGATAGATTTAGATCAATGGCTGAGATTAAATGCACATTTAAATCTCACTTTCTATTTTTTAATTCACCCACTTTAATAAAGACCCACTTAGTCATTTATTCCCAAAGTCACTTTTTCCTTTCTAATAATTTTTCATTGACTTTATAAAAGTCACTTTAAAATTAGACTTAGTAACTTTATCACTTAAAGTCACTTTTAAATTAGATCTTAACTTTATAAAAATTATAACGTCACTTTAGGAGAAAAATTAAAATCTTTTGGACACTTTTCCCTAGGCCAAAGATCAAAGCCTTGGGGAACCACCTGTCCTTCGGTACCGAATTTCAACACGTTGTTCAGTTTCTGGCGCTCCTAGCCATTACAACTATCTCTCTGACACTCCTCAACACTATCCAACACTAGCCCACCCTACAACTTTTGATCTAGGCTCCCGTAGCAAGGAATTGATCTGAGAGGTGGGCCCCTCAAGGATCCTGCCCATCTGTAGTCCTTTCAAACTACATCTCTAGATCACCCCACCTCCCTCCTGGACATGTGGTTGCCATCTCT
>APFE031646086.1:63104-81587 GCA_000404065.3 Pinus taeda | reverse complement strand
TGAAAACACAAATTCTGGAAAATTTACAGAATGCTGGAAATTGCAGAAATAAAAATCAGCAGTAATAAACAAGCCATTAAAACACATTAAAACACTGATATTTTTTGTCAACGTGACCCTGGAAAAACCCCCTAGAACTCTTGGGGAAAACCAGTTTGAGAACTCTTCTTTATTTCTGGAAAATGCCTTTTTACAGTGAGAAAATTTCAACAAAATAAAATTTCCAGCAAGCAAACTTATTTGTTTTCAGCCCAATAGACAACCTGGAAACTTGTTGTACGCGCGGTACGGACCGTACGGATGTACGGATGTACGGATTGTACGGGCGGTCGTACGGATTGTACAGACAGACCTCGATTTCTGTGCTGAAAATCACTTCCTCGATATTCGTGCCCAAAAATCAATTTTTCTCAATTTTTCAGCAAAAAATCAACTTTTTCTGCTTGTTCTTCCTGCTGTTCTGCTTGTTCTTTCTACTGTTCTGATTTGCTGAAGAGCTGCCTGGTATGTGTGCCAAACTGCTGCCTCTTTCTCCTTCCTGTCCAAAAATCTCCCTTGCTCTCTTGCTCTCCTTCTCCCAATCTACTCATAAAAGAATGAATGATCTTTTCCTCCTTTAACCCAACCCTAAATGACTTTTGAGTGATCCCTAAATCCGATGGCTGAAATAGATTTAGATCAATAGTTGAGATTAAATGCACATTTAAATCTCACTTTCTATTTTTTAATTCACCCACTTTAATAAAGACCCACTTAGTCATTTATTTCCAAAGTCACTTTTCCTTTCTAATTTTTCATTGACTTTATAAAAGTCACTTTAAAATTAGACTTAGTAACTTTATCACTTAAAGTCACTTTTAAATTAGATTTTAACTTTATAAAAATTATACAGTCACTTTACGAGAAAAATTAAAATCTTTTGGACACTTTTCCCTAGGCCAAAGATCAAAGCCTAAGGGAACCACCTGTCCTCCGGTACCAAATTTCAACACATAGTGCCTATATCTGGTGTCCATTGTTTTATGTTCTTTTGCTTTGGTAATTGCTTGATGAACTAAAAGACAGAAGATATAAAACTTAATAAGAAGTCAAGAACATCACAAGTAATTATCAAGTATAAGAAAATCTGTCTGCCTTTCTGATTTTCTGACACACCAAATTACTCTCATCTTCAAATGTGCCAGTAAGTGTTGAGAATAGTCCTTCGTCCTTTGTAGATGTCTTGGCCACATCCTCTTTGAGAGAAAATAGGAGATCCCATAACTCTTTGATGCCCTTCTTGAAATGGCTTGCCACCATTGAACACCTCTTCAAGAACTTTTTCAATGTAGTACAGATCTTCATCAAGCCCTTAGCCAACCTTAGCTCTGATACCATGTTGAGAAATCTAAAGGGCAGCAATTAGGATGATTTATCTTTTCATGATAAGATCTTGTGATATATTTTTACCTTTTCATATTGATTAACTTCTTCACTTATTATTATGTTTGTTCTTATCATCAAACTACCAAAACAAGAAGAACAATAGTACACAAGAACACAAGATATAGGTTGCAAGCCAGGGCCAAAACCTCTCCACTTAAGAGGAAAACCCACAAATCTCCTCTTCTTATAGTTTCTTCAATTGACGAATTTCAAGACCTCTAGACCAAGACCAATACCCTTCCAAGACCAAGTCTGACCTTTCCTGATGATGTGCTTCCTTTGTCCAATTCAAACCCAGTAAAATATCTTCCAGCAGCATAACTTTGACCCCCAACTACAGAATTTCGTCCTCCACTGCAGGTCTGAAATTTTTGGCCCCTTGTAACTGCTACTGCATCCACAAGTGTGAGCAAAATTTAGCCTTCCAAGGCCTCCCAGCAACTTCGCTTGGCTTGCTTCCTTGTCTAAGGCTAGTAGGTGACCTATTACGCTCCTCTTCTAGCAACTTTGATCCTCTTCCAGTAATTTGAGGATTTCAACCTTAATGCAGGTATACCCTAGCCTTCCTTCTTCACATGTGTGAGATGGATAGAGAGAGAAAATAGCCCAAACACTTCTTTCTTCGTCCTCCTCCTTCGCTAGCCTTCTTCTACTTCTCCTTCGCTTGGATGATGAGAAGTTAACGTAATGCCAAAGGAGGTCGAGTTTCCTCCTTTATATAGGCTTTTAAGGTGGATGTGGCTCCTCAAAATAGGTCGAATTCTTAGCTACCAGGCCGACTTGGTCTTGGCGGGTATTTTGACACTTTTAAATACAAAATAATTCTTTTTACAAGCTACAATGTGCCCGATGGGGTCTTAAGCATATGACAATGACTCTTTTGACTTTTTGACCTAGGACAAACCCTAGAAGCACTCAATGGGTGCTTGTCTTCTAAAATAAAAGACCTTGAGCATGAAACTCATGCTCAAAAAATAACAATAGTAATTTTTCTTTCATTTTACAATATACAAGTATCAAAATTACATTTCATATTTATGAAGACCAAACCTAGTTACACATTTTTCAATAGTAGGATGGAAGATCCTAAAGGAAACATGACGTGGAAAAAGCCGGATGTGGATTAGAAGATCACTTTCTGATGAAGAAAACGATGACATGACTGACATGATTCATGAAGGAAAGTGATGGATGGTCGATGCCCTACAAAGACATCGAAAGGAGGAGCTCAACAAGCGACTAAAGGTCTCATGATCTCTACCAAAGGCAGAAAAGTTGTTGTTGGAAGCAAGTCCCTAGTTAAGAGGGAGCTTGGACAAGTCCCTGGTCAAAAGGGAACTTGGGCACATTCCTTTATAGGAATGGATATCTTCCCTAGTTGAGAGGGAGAGATAGACACATCATTCTTGTCTTCATATTGTGAAGAAAGAATGGAAGATTGGGTAACCATTTGGCATCTGATATTCTTTGAGGATGAGGTAGGGCATCCAAGATAAGAGTAGTCGAAGAGGACCAATATTCTCTGAGGACTGGGAATCCAAGATAAGAATAATCCTAGAAGGAGATACTCTGAGAATGTTGAAGAAATTGTAACTAGGTTCGGTCTTCATAATGACACATTCCAATGTGAATGACGTATATTGTATCTAGCAAAATATTTTGTGAATTTGAGTCATGGGTTTCATGCTCAAAAATGTATTTGTTTTAGTAGTTCTCATTATGAGCTCTAGGCTAGGTGATAGGTTTGTGCATTGATGTAAATTTTTACACTTAAAGATGTACAATGTATGACTCCAAGATCAAGGGCAGAATCATGGTGCAAGACTCCTTCCAAGTCAAGATCAAAAGGCTAGCAATTAACCCCTCCAAACAAATGTGGAAGAAGCAATGTATTTTCGGCATAAATATATATTTATATTTCAGTGTTCATGTTGGCTTCATATCACATTCACGTCGGCTTAGAGGCATGTTATGTCGGCCTAATGAACAACCCTCATACGCTATAAATATAGGCCTCTCCTCATCTATTCGGATACACGATCACAACACTTGATTGGGTCTCTCTCCTATGCGAAGAAGTCTGTCAAAAGGTGCGAAGAAAGGATCATCTCAAGGAGTCGCAAGTCCATAAGTAGAAGGTTTGTTCTACTATCTATAATCGCGGGGATTCTGTGCAAGGCTAGGGCATCACTATATGTGCTCTCATCATCAAAGAAAGAGTTCGATTTTGGGTTTGTTTGGAGGACAAATTTGCTTGGAGAGCAAAGACATCAAGAACGAAATGTTTGGAGGGCTAGAAGAGCCATAACCCTATCACACGTGTGAAATAACAGATCACGGTTAGGGTTGTGTTACAGTCCTAGGTTATCTTAATGATAGGGATTAATTCTAGGCCTAAAGAAGTCGGATATTTGACTAGAAGGAAGCTCCAATCATAGCGAGGTAAGAGGAAGGCTACAAGAGCAAATAGCCCACTCCCACGTGAGAAGACAGTGACATTTTCAGAACTGCGGCTAGGGCTTCTGAGCAATCCAGTAGATCACATTGTTTCAAGGCAAGCGTTGAGGAGATCCACAAGGCTAGTGGACCATCTTGAGCAAGGGAAGTTTGGAGGAGGAAGAGCGAGGAAGAAGGAAGCCAGATCATCCATTCTTAGCAGCAGATCTGATCCATGTTGTAGCGAATCAGAGGACACTAGTAAGAGAGGATTCTAGCCTTGATCTTGGAGTCACTTCATCAAAGTGTCTTTGTATTGGGGTCTTGGAAATTTTGTGAAAGTGAAGAAACTATAAGAAGAATTATCGTGGGTTTTCCTCTCAGGTTTGGAGAGGTTTTGCCCTGGCTGCTACCTATATCTCGTGTTATTGTTCTTTTGTGCATTATGCATGATAGCTGGTTGATGAAGTTAATGATCACTAACATATAAAAGATTTGTTTGAATTGTCTAACGAATGAAATTACTTAACAAGCAGTGGTCAAGATAGAGAAATCATTAATATCTCAAGCCACTTAGATTTCTCAACAGAGAACACCCGGGTGGGGTTTGTGCCTTGAGAGACAATGACAATTTTGTTTGTCAGTCATTGGTCTCGCCAGCATTGTGCTCTGATCTTGTGGAGAGATATAGGTGTTAGTCAAGGCCTTGCTATGTGACAATGTTGGTTGATATGATGCTAAACAGATGGGTTACCAATCTGAATCTTCTTATGAGAATTCTTCAGATTGAGAATGTCTAAGTACCTTGTATGGATTATGAATACCTCCCTCGTTAAGAGGGAGTGTTGAAATATGTAACTAGGTTCGATCTTCATAATGACATATATAATCACGATTCTATGTAAAAAGAAAAATAAATTTATTATTGTTGTTCTTGAGTTATGTTATGAGCTTCATGCTCAAGGGAAATTTATTTTATAGGTCAAGCTCCCATTGAGAGCTTCTAGGGCTTTTCAACGAGTCAACAAGTCAAGAAATTCCTTGTCATGTATGAAAAACTCTTCTTGGGAATGTTACATATCGTTAAGAGAAAGTATTTGAGTCAAAGATAGAGTCAAAAGACCCTCTAAGACCTTGTCTATGGGCTACAAACAAAATCGGCCTCCAAAAGAAGAAAGTCGGGCGATCAAAAGCACATGCCAGCCGAGGTACAATGTCAAGTCGGCCTACTAGCATGGGTGAGGAGCCTATATATATAAGAGGACTCAACCTCATTCAAAAGGGAATCAATCAAGTATCGATGTCAAGGAAAGAAGTGCGAATAAGGAAGAAAGGATGCCTCTTGATCAGCGAATGAAAGGAAGGAGAATATTGAAGTCTTTAAGGATAGTTTTTGGGCCATTCACCTCACACATGTGACTGCAACTAGGGTTTCTGCAGTAAGGTATTGCAGACATTAAAAGCGTCGAGATATAGCCTAAGAAAGGATTGTTTTGCTAGCCAAATTCATAAGGAGAGACAAGTGAAGGAGGGAAACCACTTGATTTTGCCTTCATCATCTCACGCATGCAAGATTGCAAGAAATTACAGTGGGGCCGAAAATTGCAGAAGTTTCAAGTAGCCCGAAATTGCAGTAAGAGAGTTCAAGGTTGTAATCAAGGTGTTCCAGGCCAGTTGAAGACAAAGAAGAAGTTGCTAGTTTTACTTGGCAAAAGAGGCAAGGTTTGACTTGGTCTTGGAGGAGTCTTGGTCAAGGGTCTAGGTCTTGGAATTCGTCAATTGAAGTTCTATAAGAAAAGAAAAATTCTTGTGGGTTTTCCTCTCAATTGGAGAGGTTTTGGCACTGGCTGATTTCCTATATCTTGTGTCCTTTGCCTTATTGTTCTTTATGGCTTGGTATTTGTTTGATGAAGTAAACACTAATAATAAACAAGTGAAAGAAGAAGCTAATTAAGTGAAGTAAAATATAATACAAACAGTTATTAAAGAAAGAGAAATCATCCAATGTTGCTACCCCTAGATTTCTCAACAAGATGTTCCCAATCTCGCACTAATTTTATGTTTATGTTGTAGTTTTGTATAAATTATTATGTTACTTCATGTGTGTATATATATATATATAATATATATATGTATATATATATATATATATATATATATTGGAATTTGGTTGTCATTGTTGTCAACCCAAGCAGTAGCCAAAAGAAGCCTCGCTTTCATTGAGGAAATTGATTGGAAAGATCAGTATGTTTGGGCTGAAGACCATCTCCTCGTCATGTCGATTCCAAAGATAGGAGGAACTCCCCATAACGCTTCACGGTTGAAGAGATATGCTTGATCAAAGTTTGTGCCCTGAAAATTGGTCAAGGTCCCTAAAAAGGAAAAGATAAGGGCATCTTGATGATTGGTTTATTGGTAACATTTATTCTGTAGAAAATCCAAATAAATAATGATTGACCTATTAGCCCTTCGCGTGTGGACTACCCCAGTTTATTTCACTTAAACAAAAGACTTATTTAATTATGAAATAACTACAGGTTAAATCATCCTTTAAGGGATGTTTGGTTTTGGCCTTGTTACCGCTCAAACTAGAAGGGACCTAAAGGGGATCCCTAAAGGGAAAATGCTAGACCAAGGGCAACAAATGTAGACTTAGCCCACTGTCACCTCAGCTAAGGCTCCCTACTATTCATGAACTTTCACTGATGCGAGGAGACCTTGTTAAGTTTAGGTATGTTCTATGTTAGAGCAATTTATTTAAATTTTCATAGTTAGCAATCACATCAAAATTAAGATAAACTGCAGATAGAACATAAATATAAATCACAAAGGACAAGCCAAGACAAGAGGGCACAAGATGTGGCGCTATCCAGGGACAAACCCCACAATGTGGGGAAACCCTTGATCGATTCTTCTTTTATGTTCTTCATAGTTCAGCAGAGAAAGTGAGAGAGATAGTACATTTACAATAGAAGTCAATACTTTGACTTTTGATATCGCATGAGATCAGTTGAAGACATATTGCTTCAACTGATTCTCTAAGGTGACTCCTTCACCTATCATTCTGCTGCCTTTCGTCCATTTGTTGCACATAACCGTGTGACACCATGTTGTACTGTCACATGTGTTGAACCTTGATCACTGAGCTGCTCCTACTCTCATCATCATGCTGCCCATGCCCATCATGATCTGAGACTGATCATCCTTATCATTCTCCTTAAGGTGAGGCTATAACCATCATAAACATTACTGCTTATGATCCTTGTCATTGTGACTTCTTTCAGAGGCTGCACTGTTATGCCCCTCAACAACAATGTCAACATGCCCAGAACAGATCTCAAGTAAATCGCGTTGTTACCTACAACAATGTGGCATAAGGACATTATCATCTTGCTGTTCCTCCGGCTAGCTCACAGCTGCATAATGACTGCTTCATTAAGAATTGTAATATATTGTGTTGAAGTTGTTACAAGTATATCATAGATATGTGTAGGCCAAGGGTATTCTATTCATGGTGACTGCGTCCTCATGCCAAGAATCATCATTTCAATTGAGTGCCCAGATCACATGCTGCCTGATCTACTCACATGCTATTTGCTGCTAGATCGACTCTGCCAGATCACACACTCCTGATCTACGCTGCCAGATCCACTCTACACGGTTAGATCTATGTAGCCCAATCTATGCTGCCAGATCACACACGGCTTCATCGTTTCCAGAACCACGCTGCTGCTAGATGCTTACGTAGCCTAATCTATGCTGCCAGAATCGAGAACATCACAGGATTGTCTCAAACAATTGTTGCGTTCTTCATGAGGCCATGACTGCACCTAAAACCATGCTGCAGTCAATACCCTACTGCGGATTTTGATCTTGACTGCGACTCCATTACCTTTCTGCATGTAGAATTACAGCGGCTAAGTGTGTCTCCATTTTCATGCGTATATGTCTCCATGAGCAGCGTATATATATCACCATGATCTGCGTATCACTATCTTCATGACTGTGTGATAGGTAACTCTATGCCCTGCGTATGAAAGTCTTCAAGACAGTGAGTGAGAGGCTGAGTTTATTCCCTCCCTTACTACGGCTTGGTGTCTCCATTATAGTATATAAATTAGGGTTGCGTATAAGGCCTTCATCACTGCGTTTAGGGCATCATCCAGCGTATATTCTTGGTGTCCCTCCTCCAAAAACCCAAAACGTGGAGAGGAGGAGAACCCATGAAGAGGATGTGTATTCCAAATGATTTCAAGTCCTCTATATTTATACTAAAACATATATGATGAATAGGCATGTCTATTGGGCTTCTGAGCCTACTCAAGTTGTTGGTCAGCTTGATAATAATTCCATAATCAAAATAAATTCATATCTCCATAAATACTTATCGGAATCTGTTAATTTTAGGTATGTTCTATGCTAGAGCAATTTATTTAATTTCTTTTCCATATTAGCAATCACATCAGCATAAAAGTAAACTACAGACAGAACATAAATATAAATTACAGAAGACAAGCCAAGACAAGAGGACACAAGATGTGGCGCTAGCCAGGGACAAACCCCACAATGTGGGGAAACCCTTGATCAATTCTTCTTTTATGTTCTTCAAAGTTTAGCAGAGAAAGTGAGAGAGATAGTACATTTACAACAGAAGTCAACACTTTGACTTATCTATCTGAACATAGATCATCTCTATAACAATGAGATCAGTTGAAGACATTTTGCTTCAACTGATTCTCCAAGGTGACTCCTTCACCTATCATCGTGCTGCATCTGGTCCTCTTGTTGCACCACTGCATACTGCACCATGTTGCACTAATCATGATTATCATCATGCTGCCCATGTCCATGATCTTATCCATCATGCTGCCCATTCATCATGTAGCTCCTTGCTAATGTTCATCATCATCATTATGTTGCCCCTGCTAATGTGCATGATTATCATGCTGCCCTTGCCATCATCATGATTATCATGCTGCCCTTGTCATAATACACTGAGTTCTATATTTCAGGAGGTTGAGTGTAACATAGTCCCTTCGTCCAAGATTTTCATCTTCAGATCACTATTGTATTACACTGTCCAATATGCTTAGAAAGACTGCTTCTTTCATAGACAACCTTGGATTTACCACGCTGTCACCTACAACTTTGTATTATTGTCGCTTCACTTCCATGCTATTTATGACCTGCATATTAGGCTACAGGTCAGCGTATATATGTTTCATTTACCTAAGCATATATATGTGTGTATCTTGCGGCGTAAGCTATCTTAATGACCAGCATATATATATTTCATTGTTGCGTTCATTGCTTGTTTATATATAGCTATTGCCATTGCCTTCATGACTACGTGATATTCATGACAGCGTATCTATGTTATATTGAATACATAGGGTATCACTATTTCATTGACCAACGTATAGTATCTATGTCCCATTGACCTGCATATGGGTGCTTCACGAAGATCGTAGCTAGGTCCTTAGATAACTACGGATGTGGTTATGACTGCGGCTAGGTCTTCAACGAGCAACGTAGTTCCATATACTTTGACGGCGTTATAAGTATGCTGCCAGATCCGAGAATATTACAGCCTCATCTGCTGCGTGGATATGCTTACGTGGATCATCCTTTGCTGCTGCGAGGAATCCTCATATGCCTACGTGGATATGCCTACGTGGATCATCTTTTGCTACTGCGTGGAATCCTCATATGCCTGCGTGGATATGCCCACGTGGATCATCCTTTGCTGCTACATGGATATGCCCACATGGATCATCCTTTGCTGCTGCGTGGAATCCTCATATGCCTGCGTGGATATGCCCTCATCTGCTGCGTATATATATTGTTCTTCTCAGCATATGGTTGCGTGGATAAGGTCACCATTATAGCGTGTGTATTGCCTTCGTTATAGCGTATGGACTGCGGCTGTTTCTACTACAGCTACATCTGCAGCTAGGGCATCCAATGTATTCTCTTTTGTGTCTTCTCCTGCTCCAGAAACCCAAGACGTGGACAGGAGGAGTTCACATGGAGAATGTGTGTTATAAATGACATCAAATCCTCTTCTATTTATACCAAAAACGTATAGGTTGAATGGACATGACGTTTGGGCTTCTTGAGCCTATGTAAGAGCTGGTCGGCTTGATAATAATTACATGATCAAAATAAATTCATATCTCCATAGATACTTATCTACACCTCTCGACGAGAGGGATCCAATAAAAATATCAGCTTCCATAAATAAGCTGACCCACGTGGAGTTTGGCCCTAGTTGCCAACTTTAACACTACCTCTCAACTAGGGAGAACTCCATCTGCTAATCTATATGACCGACTGTATTGTCTCTGCCATCAGTGCCCTGCACTGTTCTACCGAGCTCTGCTGGCTCTGCTCTGCTCTGCTCAGCTTTTCTTGCTCTGCTCTGCTTAGCTCTGCTCAGGTTTGCTCAGGTCTGCTGGCTCTGCTCAACTTAGCTCTGCTCAGTTCTGCTCTTCTCTGCTAGCTCTGCGCAGGTCTGCTAGCTCTGCTCAACTTAGCTCTACTAAACTATGAAGAAGAAGAATTGATCAAGAATGTCTCATACCATTCTCCATTGACCCGAAGTCAGTCTCAAAGTGCGTACCACTGGTCCTAGACCAGTCTCTATCGACCCAAAGTTAGCGTCATAGTGGGTACCACTCCTACCACTGGTCCCAGACCAGTATCACAGTCTCAGAGAGTGTACCGCTGGTCCCAGACCAGTCTCAACCGACCCGAAGTTAGCGTCATAGTATGTACCACTCTCACTAGTCCCAGACCAGTGTTGCACTGACACGAAGTCAGTCTCAGAGTATGTACCACTGATCCCAAACCAGCCTCAACTGACCCGAAGTCAGCGTCATAGTAGGTACAAGTCCTACCACTTGTCCCAAACCAATACCGCATTCTTAGAGAGTGTACCACTGGTCCCAGACCAATCTCAACCGACTCAAAGTCAGCGTCATAGTATGTACCACTCTCACTAGTCCCAAACTAGTACTACACTAACGCGAAGTCAGTCTCAGAGTATGTACCACTGGTTCCAAACCAGCCTCAACCGACCCGAAGTCAATGTCATAGTAGGTACAACTCCTACCACTGGTACCAGACCAGTATCATTGAGCCCGGATCAATGAAGGTCATCCTAGCGTAGGGAGTACGGTAGATACAGCGATGCGTCCATCAGCACTACTATGGTCCCTATCTTCATTTCCCTGCTCATTAATCAGATGAGAGGTACTTCCCATGAGTCTCAGACTGCATGGGTAGGATGCCTCGACAGGAGAACTTAATCAATCTCATCCTCACAGGAGAACTAATCATCCTGCTACAATTGTCATGGAGAACACATCATCCAGACCTCACAGGAGAACTAATCATCCTGTCCCACAAGAGAGCGAATCATCTTGTCCCACAAGAGAGCGAATCATCTTGTCCACAGGAGAACGAATCATCCTGTCCACAGGAGAGTGAATCATCCTGTCCCACAAGAGAGCGAATCTTGTCCCAGTGTGCACCACCAAGGGAGGGTGAGTCACCCTGTGGTCGTATGTTGCTCCAGTAAGAACCGCAAGCCCCCAGAGCTCCATGTATGAAACATGCAGGATCCATGTATAAGGGTCTCTTGACGACTCCAAGTCGTTCGGGAAAATCACATATTTGATCTTTCCCCGGGGCTTTGCCAAAATGCCAGCAACCTGTACATCAGTCTCAATGCGATGGAGCCTCCTTGCTCATCGACTTACCATATCCCAGATAAGGTAGTATCTGATGTCTATCTGCTGGAGCAATCGTCGAATACGAGATTCCTCAATAATCGAATCCCACCTCTAGTTGTTACAGAGAATCACAGTGGTATTCATCATGTGTACTCACTAAAGAGTTTCCACAACCAGGCAACTTCATACGAGGTCATACTTGTAGTTATATATCCGGTCTCAGCGGTACTTATAACAACTGACTTCTGCTTTCTGCTCATCCATGATATCGAAACAGAATCCAAAGAGAACCAACACTGAAAAGTGCTCTAGTGATCCTCCACACTGCCTGCCCAGTCAGCGTTCGAATAATCATGCAGTTTTCATATTTCCGGTAGTGTATCTCAATCCATGAGAGATTGTGCCCTGAAAATATCTCAGAAGATTCTTGGCATCAATCCAATGAGGCTCAACCAAATATGAGCTCCCCAGTTAGAGCTCCCCGTGCTAACTGCAAAACATATGTCCGGAATCTAACTCCCTCTTATTTCTGCAAATGAGAGGGTCTGCACCTGTCAAAAATAGTCCGTCTACATAAGGTGCCGATATGAGAGGTCTATCATCCACAACCTTCGGATAATGGTTTGGATCGGTTTCACTCCTAGTGAATCTCAACTTCATCAAACAGCTATCAGTCCTCTCATACCACGCCTGGGGTGTTTTGCTTCAAGCCATAGAGGGCTTTCTTCCACCTGTATACATGAGGATCCCGTTCATGAATCTCAAAACTCCACGGGTTGTTTCAAACCTGTGGACCTACTACATGAGGGGAATGGTCCCCTCGTAAGATTTTCCTTCGGTACATTTCAGACATGTACTTTCATGCTCTTTTTGAATTCAGGCTTCCCTGTCACCATTTGACTCACAGACCTCCGGTGCTATGTGTCAATGGACATGGTCCCCAGTGGAATTCCTGTAACTTAATACAACCCTAAACTCAAAAGCATCTTAGAAAATTCTATTTTCAAATAAGTACCTTACCATTGACAAATGCCACCTTAAAACCTTCGACTTCCATTGCTTCCTTGAAGAGTCGGTCGTGTCCTTGATGACCTGCATCTCTACCATTCGGACACTCCTTCGCATAAGGGCCGAACTTATAACCAAGACATCTGCCTTTCCTTCCACCCTTAGATCCGAACTTCCCAATGAAGTGATCTTTAGATGGGCCATCAGAAACTACCGCTGCGTCATTCTGATAACATTCTCTGCTTCGACTTCACCCTAGGTGAATTAGAAGAGGGATGAGGAACCCATTGATCCTTTTGTCCTATCCCAGCTGTGTTCGGTGATTGCTCTTTCACTCTTGCTTGGGCATTGTCTTCACCTTAGCTCCAATACCATGTTAATTTTAGGTATGCTCTATGCTAGAGCAATTTATTTAATTTCTTTTCCATATTAGCAATCACATCAGCATAAAAGTAAACTGCAAATAGAACATGAATATAAATCGCAGAAGACAAGAGGACACAAGATGTGGTGCTAGCTAGGGACAAACCCCACAATGTGGGGAAACCCTTGATCAATTCTTCTTTTATGTTCTTCAAAGTTCAGCAGAGAAAGTGAGAGAGATAGTACATTTACAATAGAAGTCAACACTTTGACTTATCTATCTGAGCATAGATCATCTCTATAACGATGAGATCAGTTGAAGACATTCTACTTCAACTGATTCTCCAAGGTGACTCCTTCACCTATCATCGTGCTGCATCTGGTCCTCTTGCTGCACCACTGCATAGTGCACTATGCTGCACTAATCATGATTATCATCATGCTATCGATGTCCATGATCTTATCCATCATGCTGCCCATTTATCATGTAGCTCCTTGCTAATGTTCATCATCATCATTATGCTTCCCCTGCTAATGTGCATTATTATCATGTTTCCCTTGTCATAATACACTGAGTTCTATATCTCAGGATGCTGAGTGTAACAAAGTCCCTTCATCCAAGATTTTCATCTTCAGATCACTATTGTATTACACTGTCCAATATGCTTAGAAAGACTGCTTCTTTCACAGACAGCCTTGGATTTACCACGCTGCCACCTACAGCTTTGTATTACTGCGGCTTCACTTCCATGCTATTTATGACCTACGTATTAGGCTACAGGTCAACGTATATATATTTAATTTCCCTAAGCATATATATATGTATATCTTGTTGCGAAGCTATCTTAATGACCAGCCTATATATATTTCATTGTTGCATTCATTGCCTGTGTATATATAGCTATTGCCATTGCCTTCATGACTGCATGATATTCATGACAGCGTATCTATGTTATATTGAATACACAAGGTATCACTTATATATTTCATTGTTGCATTCATTGCCTGTGTATATATAGCTATTGCCATTGCCTTCATGACTGCATGATATTCATGAAAGCGTATCTATGTTATATTGAATACACAAGGTATCATTGTTTCATTGACTAGTGTATAGTATCTATGTCCCATTGACCTGTGTATGGGTGCTTCATGAAGATCGTAGCTAGGTCCTTAGATAACTGCGGCTGTGGTTATGACTGCGGCTAGGTCTTCAACGAGCAGCGTAGTTCCATATACTTTCACTGCGTTATAAGTACGCTGCTAGATCCGAGAATATTACAACCTCATCTACTGCGTGGATATGCCTACATGGATCATCCTTTGCTGCTGCGTGGAATCCTCATATGCCTGCGTGGATATGCCTACATGGATCATCCTTTGCTGCTGCATGGAATCCTCATATGCCTGCGTAGATATGCCCACGTGGATCATCCTTTGCTGCTGCATGGCACTGCATGGATATGCCCACGTGGATCATCCTTTGCTGCTACATGGATATGCCCACGTGGATCATCCTTTGTTGCTACGTGGAATCCTCATATGCCTACGTGGATATGCCCTCATATGCTGCGTATATATATTGTTCTTCTCAGCGTATTGTTGCATGGATAAGGTCACCATTACAGCCTATGGGTTGCCTTCATTATAGTGTATGGACTGCGGCTCTTTCTACTATAGCTACATCTGCTGCTAGGGCATTCAACGTATTCTCTTTTGTGTCTTCTCCTTCTCTAGAAACCCAAGATGTGGAGAGGAGGAGTTCACATGGAGAATGTGCGTTATAAATGACATCAAATCCTCTTCTATTTATACCAAAAACGTATAGGTTGAATGGACATGACATTTGGGCTTCTTGAGCCTACGTAAGAGCTGGTCAGCTTGATAATAATTACATAATATAAATAATTTCATATCTCCATAAATACTTATCGAAATCGGATGATCCTTGGATCAATCCTACACCTCTTGACAAGAGGGATCCAATAAAAATATCAGCTGTCATAAATAAGCTGACCCGCATGGAGTTTCGCCCTAGTTGCCAAATTTAACAGAATCGGATGATCTTTAGATCAATCTTATACCTCTCGACGAGAGGGATCCAATAAAAATATCAGCTGGCATAAATAAGCTGACCCACATGAAGTTTGGCCCTAGTTGCCAATTTTAACACTCCCTCTCAACTAGGGAGAACTCTATCCGCTGATCCATATGTCCAACAATACTATCTTAGCCATCAGTGCCCTGCACTGCTCTGCTCAGCTCTGCTGAACTATGAAGAAGAAGAATTGATCGAGAATGTTTCATACCATTCTCCACTGACCCGAAGTCAGTCTCAGAGTGCGTACCACTTGTTATGAAACCAGCTCAAGAAAATATAGAAAAGATAGATCAACGCCTTAGAATTCAGCCTCTTCGAGGGGGCAACCTCCTTTACATTACATAAATGAACAATTCTTGGATGATTCATTCTATATATAGGAGTCTAAGGAGTCACAATATAACCCAGCCGACCTAACAATAATAATATAAATCCACAAAAATAACAATAGAGGGATTCTATGGGGCACAGTAATAACAATATGGGGGCAATAGGGGCACACAATATTAATAAGGGGTACAACTACAATAGTAATGGGGTAATCACTAGTATTATAGGGACCCAACATGCCCCTCTCCTTCAAAAAAAGTGTTGTCCTCAACGCTTGAGTAGTTCTGGATATTTCTGTATAAAATTCTCATCCTCCCATGTGGAATCTTCCGCAGATAAGTTCTTCCACTTGATAGGATACTCCGAAATTGATCGATTCGTAGCTGTCGAGTTCTTGTTTCTGTGACTGCTTCCGGTTCCAATATAATTTTTCCTTCCTCGTCAAGTTCTGGCAATATTGTTTGAACTGGGAGCTTGTCGCCTATAACCTTCTTAAACATGAAACATGGAAAACTGGGTGCAATCGAGAAGCTGCAGGAAGCTCTAATTTGTATGCCATAGTACCAATCTTTTGCAACACCTTGTATGGACCATAATACTTTGGTGATAATTTATTATCCTTCTTAACTTGCTTGAGACATTTGCTTATATGGTTGTAGCCGTACGAATACCCAATCACCTACATCAAAACTTCTTTCACTGCGATGTTGATCTGCCTGTTGTTTCATTCTATTTTGTGCCAACACGAGGTTATCCTTTAAGAGTTTGAGGACTTGTTGTTGATGTTCGATGTGATGTTCCACTGCCTGAAACTTAGAATTTTCTCTTAAATATGATGTGATGGATGGTGGTTGATACCCATAAAGTGCCATAAATGGGGTCATTTTTGTTGCTGTATGGAAGGAAGTGTTATACCACCATTCAGCCAGAGGCACCCATTTGACCCATTGTGTCTGTTTATCAGATACAAAGCAACGAAGATATCCTTCCAAACATTTGTTTACTATCTCAGTTTGCCCATCAGATTGACGATGATAAGATGAGCTATGAGCTAACTGAGTACCAAGACAAGAAAATAATTATGTCCAAAAATTTCCAGTGAAAATGGGATCTCTGTCACTTACAATAATCTTTGGGTTTCCATGTAGCTTTTGAATTGTTTCCATAAATGCAGTAGAAACTGTACTGGCTTTAAATGGATGTGATAATGCACAAAAGTGTGCATACTTGTAAGTCTGTCAACTACCACCATGATGACACTCTTTCCCTCAGACTTGGGTAAACCTTTGATAAAATCCATTGAAACCCCCTCCCAACATTGCTTGGAATGGATAAAGGTTGTAATAGACCCGGTGTCTTAATTGTTTCAACTTTATTTTGTTGGCAAACCAAACATTCCACCACAAACTTTTGAATAACCGATTTAAGGCCATCCCAAAAAAAATCCTTCTTAACCCTGTGGTAAGTTTTTAAAAATCCTGAGTGCCCTCCTAAGGGAGAAGTGTGCAATTCCATAAGAATCTTTTGTTTTAGTTGGGAATTCCTACAGAGGTATAAGCGATCTTTGTACCATAAAATCATTTTGCCAGCTAAATGTATCAGACGTACTGGAATCTTGTTGTAATTTTCGAATAAGTCCCACACTTCTTCATCATTCTTCCATTCCTCCCTTGCTTCGTTTATCCAATCTGGTTGGATAATAGAAATGGCGCACAACAATGCTTCCACATCCTCATCCTTTCTGGAGAGTGCATCTGCCACCACATTTTGCTTCCCTTTTTTGTAAATGATTTCAAAGTCAAAACCTAACCTCTTTGTGACCCACTTTTGTTGCTCTTCAAAGGATAATCTTTGTTCTAAAAAGTATTTAAGGCTATCATGATCCGTTTATACCTTGAAGTGTCTTCCCATTAGGTAGGGTCGCCATTTCTTAAGTGCATGGAGTATTGCCAACATTTCCTTCTCATAAATAGCTTTCTTAAAAACTTTCCCTTGATTGGACAAATTTCAAAAGCAATGGGTCTTTCATCTTGCATTAAAACAACGCCAATTCCATTTCCTGAAGCATCACATTCCACAATAAAGGTTTTTGTGAAGTCCGGTGTGGCTAAGGCAAGTGCTTGGCACATTGCCTCTTTAAGATGTTTGAAGACCTTTGTTGCTTCTAGAGTCCATGAAAATGCATCTTTCTTCAATAGTGTTGTTAGAGGTGCTGCTATTCTCCCATAATTCTTAACAAGCTTGCGATAATACCCTGTCAAGCCAAGAAATCCTCGCAAATGCTTTATGGATGTGGGGATTTTCCATTCCTTAATGGCTTTAATTTTGCTAGGGTCTACCTTAACTCCTTCATGAGATACAATATGACCCAAATATTCCACCTCCTGGACTCCAAAGAAAAATTTGGATCTTTTTGCATATAATTGTTTCTCCTCCAATAGTTGTAGCACGCTGTCAACATCTTCAACATGATCCTTCCAAGACTTGTTGTAGATTAGTATATCATCAAAAAATACTCACACAAATTTTCTAAGGAATGGTTTGAAAATTGAATTCATCAAACTTTGAAATGTTGAAGGTGCATTGGTAAGGCCAAAAGGCATGACCAAAAATTCATAATGACCCTCATGAGTTCTAAATGCTGTTTTTGGAATGTCTTCAATCTTCATTCTGATTTGATGATACCCTGAACGAAGATCCAACTTGGTGAAGTAAATTGATCCATGCAATTCATCCAGTAATTCATCAATGACAGGAATGGGGAACTTATCTTTAATAGTGAGCTTGTTGAGCTCCCTATAATCCGGACACATGCGCCATGATCCATCCTTCTTGTGCACCAATACTACTGGAGCAGAGAAAGAACTTTGACTCGGTTGAAATATACCAGCCTCTAGCATTTTTGCAACCATATGTTCAATTTCACTCTTTTGGACATAGGGATATCTGTAATGGCTTGATGTTTGGAGGAACACTTCCTGGAATCAGATGAATAGCATGATCATGATCACGAATAGGTGGGAGACCTTTGGGAGTCTCAAATACCTTGGAATGATTGTCCAAGACTTTTTGGAGATCTAGAGA
>APFE031646086.1:6401-27796 GCA_000404065.3 Pinus taeda | reverse complement strand
TTATTAAAATAATTAATTATTTTTAATGGATGCCTAAGTCTAAACTTAGGAAATTAAAATAATTAAAGGGTATTAATCTAAATATGGGTGAAACTTCTAGAAGAAGACGAGGATCAAGCCAAAATGATCTGAGTCATTGATTAGGATCTAATCTGGGTCGTTTGTTCTCAATGAAAGGATTATAAGAGGTGGCTTGATGGGCATTTGGAAGATACATCAAGTGGAGATCAGAAGATCGAATTTCTAAAGCACAGCAGTTGTCGGGAAGAGAATTCGAAGTGATCTTTTGCAGAGAGGGGCAAAGAGAGTTTTGGCTGGAGGATCTTCTCTGGAGCCAAGAATACTCAACAGAGAGGTAGAGAGACGCACAGAGGAGGCAGCGCAGTGCCCAGAGAGGGTGATGCAGAGCTACCAAGGGCTCACACAGGGCCTACGCAGAGCAGTGCAGAATCCTTCCACGCAGAGGTCCGAAATTTGCTGAGGAGGTTGACGTTTTGAGTCGGGAGGGTTGGAGTCAACTCCCGAGAGAAAATCGATTCCCAACAAAGGTGACACAGTGCCTTAAAGGCTGATGGAAGCCCACGTAATGATTACGTAGGGGCAACGCAGAAGTAACCGAGGCTCGTTGGTTCAACTCCCGAATCAGCCAAGACTTACAGTGTAGAGGGAGGTAATCTCACTAATTTCTTCTGCCGAGTGATATTCTCTGTACTAGATTTCTAGCAAGGCATCCAGAGGTTATATTCAGAAATAACTTACACTTAATAATAAAACCCTCAGATCTATTGCACCGGTTTTCCTGCATTGGGTTTTTTTGGGGACGTTTGTCCAAAAATAACTATGTAATTTGTGTTGTATCTTTATCTAGTTCAGTTTCTTGTTTCGGCATATTATTTCAAATGGTATACACTGCAGTGAATGTATTTCAATGTTTGTCCTAGGAAACTGCAAATAACTTGTTCATGTGAATTTAACAAGTAGGAGAAATATCATCAGTTGTTGTCGGAGGGATTCTGGGTTTAAGGAATTTTCACATGGTGTCAGAGCAGTGTAGGTGAAGCAAGAAGAACAGTGCCAGAGAACCCAACGCTGAGTAGAGAAGGAAATTGAATAGCTGCAGGACGCAGTAGTTCGAATCCCCAGAGAGATTGTGTTGTCCAAGCCCGGAGGGCTGAACTTTCGAGGAAAGTCTCTCTCTGAGTGAGTCGAAAGAGAGGAAGGGCTTCCACATCGAAATTTTGTCGTGCCAGAGGGAGCAGCACAGAGCCTCAGCATGAGGAAAGAGCTGGTGGGATGCAATCTTTCTGCATGCAGTTTGTCGGGTAGAAAATCGTCAGAAAAGACAGGAGAAGCACAGCGAGGGAATTTTTCCTCAGTAGACTTCTCGCCACGAAGTCCGTTTTCTTATTGGCTAAGCAGCAGCAATAAGAAGCAAAGAGGGCAGTTTGACATTTTCGTAGCAGAGATGGCAACCAGTGGACTTGGAGATTAGGACAGGTTGGATGGGGCATCCAACTATGTCATCTGGAAGGCAAGGATGTCATTTTGTTAAAATTGGCAACTAGGGCCAAACTCCATGTGGATCACCTTATTCATGGCTGATAATATTTTTCCTAGATTCCTCTCGTCGGGAGGTGTAGGATTGATCTAAAGATCATCCGATTCCGATAAGTATTTATGGAGATATGAATTTATTTTGATTATGGAATAATTATCAAGCCGACCAGCAACTCATGTAGGCTCAGAAGCCCAACAGACGCATCTATTCATCATCAACATTTGTATATAAATACAAGAGGTCTTTTCCTCATTTGGACACTCACTCTCATCACATCTCTCTCTCTCCTGCGCAGAAAAGAGGCTCTTCTCCTGCTACGCAGAAAGGGACTCTTCTCTCACACGTGTGGAAGGAAGAACCAGCATTGACCATCAGACTATCTCTCAGAACTGCGTTGTAGGTGGAACTGACTCTCCTCAGAAGGCCATACATTTTGGTGAAGGAATCAAGGCAATCCGACTGTCGGTTTGCAAGATATTGTCTGCCCTAGTTTAGGGCTGATCTAGGGTTTGTTGCTACTAATGCAAATCAGATTTTCGTACTATTTCTCTCTGCTGAATTATTGAAGATAAAAGAAGATTTGATCAAAGGGTTTCCCCATATTGGGGTTTGTCCCTAGCTAGCCACCACATCTTGTGTCTCTTGTCTTGGCTTGTTTTCTGTCGATCGTTTAATGTTCTATCTGCACTTTACTTAATGTACATGTGATTGCTAATTTGTGGATAATAATAATAAAAAGAAGTAAACTGCTCTAAGCATAGAACATACCATAACTTAACATGGAATCAGAGCTGAGGAAGAGCAATCATCGAAGAGAAGATTAGCAAGGCTATCCTAAAAGAACTACGGGGTCCTCAACACTCTTCCCTGCCGAAGACAAGCTCCGTGAAAAGTCTAACTATCAGAGATGGAAGGTGTCTCTTGATCTAACCTTAGAAGATCAAGGAGTGTTGGACCATGTGAGAGGCAATATTGTTGAGCCTCCATCAAATGCACCCACTGCTGCCAGGAACAAATGGAAAATCGGTGAATTCAAAACAAAGATCATCCGGGACACTATCGACAAGCACTTGGTGGCCCACATCTCCGACCTGAACACCTCCAAGGAAATCTACAATAGATTAGTGAGTTTATTTAAAGTTAATGATGCAAATCAAGTCTTGCTTCTTAGAAATAAGCTGAAGGAAATTAAAAAGGGCAAAGATGAGAGTATGCAATCATACTTCTTAAGAGCCACCGAGATCAAGAACGATCTCCTATCTATTGGGGAGATTATTTCTGATAGGGAAATGGCACTCACGACTCTTGGAGGATTACCATCCGAATGGTACGTGTTCAGGACTACTCTTCTCAACAATAACATAATTCGAGGATTCGAGGAATTAATGGCAAGATGCATTCAAGTAGGAACAAAGATAGAAGAGCAAGAAATGCCCATGCCTAAAGGTCCTCCTGCTGCCTTTTCTTCGCATGCTAAGAAAAGAAATAATTCCGAGACTAAATCAAAAAGAAAGGTTGGACCTAAGGGTGGAAGAAAAGGACAATGTTACATTTGCGATAAAGCAGGTCACTATGCAAGGGAATGCCTTGATAGAAGGAACTCTCACCAGGACGACGATCAAAATCCCTCTCATGGCAATCAAAGGAATCACAAATATAATAGCAAAGGTAAAAGGAGTGTTGGAAACCAAGGAAGAGGACAACCATTCAAGAAGGCTAGAAATTCCAGGTATGAATCTAACACTACTGACAATAAACAGGATGAATATTATCTACCAGTTGCTCTATCTACCTCTGCTCCTCCGGACTCGCTGGGAAATTGGCTTATTGATAGTGGTGCCTCAAGGCACTTCACTGGTTACAAAGAAGTTCTCCATACACTGATAGAGAAAGAAACTAACCTGGAAGTTGTCCTTGGAGATAATATGAAATATCCCGTGAAAGGTGTAGTCAATGTCTCTCTTAAATTGAATCAAGGTAATACGATCCACTTATAGGATGTATTATATGTACCTAACCTCAAAAAGAACCTGGTGTCCATCTCAGCAATGGAAGACAAAGGCTACAAGGTGACCTTCAGCGATGGCAAGGTACGTGTATGGAAAAACAATGTTAAAGATGCCTTCACTCTTGGGTTTCGAGTTGATTCATTATATCGGGTCGGTGGAAGTCCGCTAGGTGTCATGTCCTGTGACACATCTCTTCAGTCCAAACTTTAGCATCAGAGGTTTAAAAAGAAGATCAAGATATTAAGGACTAATAATGGGACTGAATATGAATCTAACGAGTTTCATGACTTTTGTAAAGAGGATAGCATTAAGGAGACTACTACACCATATACTCCTAAACATAATGGTGTGGCAGAAAGGAAGAACCGTACGGTTGTGGAAGCTATCCGTGCCATGCTCCATGATCAAAGACTTCCGAAATTTCTATGGGCCGAAGCTGCAAGCACCGCCGTATATGTACAAAATCGATGCCCTCATCAAGCATTGGGTTCCAAGACTCCGAAAGAAATGTTCACCAGTAAGAACCCTGACATATCTCATTTTAGAATTTTTGGAAGCCCTGTATATTTTCATGTGCCGAAAGAGAAAAGGAATAAATTGGGTGCATCTGGAAAGAAAGGAATCTTCGTGGGCTATGGTGAAAATACTAAGGGCTATAGAATCTATGTAGCCAGTCAAAGGGAAGTCGTGATGTCACGTTTGACAAAGATATGGCTCTCAGTAAGGTGAACAATCTTCTTACTTTAAGGAGCTCTCAAAAAGCTGACACCAGGAAACCAAAAGAAAAAGATGATGTAACAATGCCCGATGTGGATGAACCCATGGATCCTATTGATCCACCTGAGCCTTCCTCTTCTAGGAAGAGGCCCTCTTGGCTTAGGGGGATACTCAATGATGCTGAAGGACACACTGCACCCCGAGGAACCTTCTGTGAAAGTAAGAAACCTAACACGTATCAGGGATACCTGACCATCATGAGCACGATCATACAAAATGAGCCTTCATCATTCTCATATGCCGTCCAACATCAAGTATGGAAGGATGTTATGACCGAAGAATATGAGTCTATTATGAAGAATGATGTCTAGGAAGTAGTTCCCATACCCCAGGACAAGATAATTATCACTTCTAAATGGCTTTACAAGATAAAACATGCAGCAGATGGAAGTACGGAAAAGTATAAGGCTCGTTTTGTCGCTCGTGGCTTCTCCCAGAAGGAAGGTATAGACTATGACGAGATATTTGCACCTGTTGCAGATATACCACCATCTGCTCGATCATAGCACTTGCAGCTTCACAAGGATGGAACCTACATCAGATGGATGTCAAGACCACGTTCTTGCATGGTTCGATCAAAGAAGAGGTCTACATGGAGCAACCCGAAGGATTTGAGATTTATGATCGAAAATCTAATGTATGCAGGTTGAAGAAGGCTCTCTATGGGCTGAAGCAAGCACCCGAGCATGGTATGAAGGATTGATGCTACTTGAATGAAGCAGGGATTCACTAGAAGTGAAACGATCCTAACCTTTACTTTAAGGTGGAAGATGACAAACCTCTCATACTGGTGTTGTATGTGGATGACCTCTTTCTAACAGGTGCAGACCCTCTCATTCACAAATGTAAGAGGGAGTTGGCTTCTGAATTTAAAATGAAGGACCTAGGACTGATGCACTATTTCCTAGGACTTGAAGTCTAGCAGAAGCCAAGGAAAATTTTCCTATCTCAAGGAAAATATGTGGTGAAGATATTGGAAAGATTCAGTATGGTGGATTGCAACCCTGTTACTACCCTGAAGGAGCTTGACTTTAAGAAGTTAAGCGGTAGCGCTGCTGGACCTGTTTTACAAAATGCCACCAAGTATCGTCAACTCGTCGGAAAATGTTCTTAGTGAAATCTCGTCCAGATTTATGCTTCGTAGTCAACACGTTGAGTCAACATATGGTTGAAACTCACCACATACATTGGACTGGTGCCAAGAATCTGTTGAGATATCTTCGTGGCACAATTACTTATGGGTTAAGATACACTGCTGGAGATGTGAGACTACTTGGATACACTGATGCTGACTGGGCAGGCAGTGTGGTGGATCGTAAGAGCACTTTCGAGTGTTGTTTCTCCTTCGGATCTGCTTCGATATCCTGGATGAGCAGGAAGCAGAAATCGGTGGCTTTGAGCACCGCCGAGGAAGAGTATATTGCTGCTAGCATGGCCTCCTGTGAGGCAGTATGGTTGCAAAAGCTCTTCAGTGAGCTGTTTGGATTTACATTGGATACCACCTCGATCCTAAGTGACAACTAGAGTGGGATTCGTTTGTCTGAGAATCCCGTATTTCATGATTGCTCCAAGCATATCGATATCAGGTACCACTATATTCGAGATATGGTGCAACGAGGAGCAATAAGGCTCCAACATATCGATACAAATGAACAGGGCGCCGACATTCTGACAAAGCCCTTAGGGAAGGTCAAATTCTTGACTTTCCGAGAACGACTTGGTGTCGTTCAAAGACCCTCTGATAAGGGTCCTGTATGATGTATTGAGCTCTGGGAGCTTCGGGGGGGGCGGGGTACTTCTTGGAGCGACATATGACCACAAGGTGACTCACCATCCCTTGGTGATGCACCTTGTACAGGGTAAAAGGATCAAACCTTTGCTATGATGATGTGTTCTCCATGGCAATTGTGGACAAGATGATTCACTCTCTTGTGGGACAGGATGATTCGCTCTCCTGTGGACAGGATGATTCGCTCTCCAATGGACAAGATGATTCGCTCTCTTGCGGGACAAGATGATTCGCTCTCCTGTGGACAGGATGATTCGCTCTCTTGTGGGACAAGAAGATTCGCTCTCTTGTGGGACAGGATGATTTTCTCTCCTGTGGATAGGATGATTAGCTCTCTTATGGACAAGATGATTTGCTCTCTTGTGGGACAAGATGATTCGCTCTCTTGTGGGACAGGATGATTCGCTCTCTTGTGGACAGGATTGATTAGTTCTCCTGTCGAGGCATCCTACCCATGCAGTCTGGGACTCATGGGAAGTACCTCTCATCTGATCAATGAGTAAGGAAATGAGGATAGGGACCATAGTAGTACTGATAGACGCATCGTTGTATCTACCGTACTCCCTATGCTAGGATGACCTTCATTGATCTGGGATCAATGATACTGGTCTGGGACCAGTGGTAGGAGTTGTACCCACTATGACACTAACTTCGGGTCGGTTGAGGACTGGTCTAGGACCAGTGGTACACACTCTGAGACTGACTTTGAGTCAGTGCAGGATGGTGTGATACATCCTCGATCACTTCTTCTTCTTCAGAGCAGAACAGAGCAGAGCAGAGCAGATCAACACAAGGCAAAATAGAGCAGAGCAGAGCAGGGGTCAAGCTGTACAGGGCAGTGCATTTGATGGATGAATAGTAGTGACAGACAGACGAATCGCTAATGAAGTTCTCCCTAGTTGAGAGCGAGTGTTAAAATTGGCAACTAAGGCCAAAATCCATGTGGGTCACCCTATTCATGGCTGATAATATTTTTCCTAGATTCCTCTCGTCGAGAGGTGTAGGATTGATCTAAAGATCATCCGATTCCGATAAGTATTTATGGAGATGTGAATTTATTTTGATTATGGAATAATTATCAAGCCGACCAACAACTCATGTAGGTTTAGAAGCCCAACAGACACATCTATTCATCATCAACATTTGTATATAAATACAAGAGGTCTTTTTCTCATTTGGGCACTCACTCTCATCACATCTCTCTCTCTCTCTCCTGCGCAGAAAATAGGCTCTTCTCCTACTGCGCAGAAAGGGACTCTTTTCTCACACGGGTGGAAGGAAGAACACAGAATTTAGGGCTGCAACTGCAGATCGGAAGTTTGACCAGCGTTGACAATCAGA
Organism: Pinus taeda; assembly: GCA_000404065.3. Lineage (NCBI taxonomy): Eukaryota > Viridiplantae > Streptophyta > Pinopsida > Pinales > Pinaceae > Pinus > Pinus taeda. The sequence goes on along the minus strand of APFE031646086.1, from coordinate 20,322 downwards.
CTCTCTCTGAGAACTGCATTGTAGGTGGAACTGACTCTCCTCAGAAGGCCATACATTTTGGTGAAGGAATCAAGGCAATCCGACAGTCGGTTTGCAAGATATTGTCTGCCCTATTTTAGGGCTGATCTAGGGTTTGCTGCTGCTAATGCAAATCATATTTTTGTACTAGTTCTCTCTGCTGAATTATTGAAGATGAAAGAAGATTTGATCAAAGGGTTTCCACATATTAGGGTTTGTCCCTGGCTAACCGCCACATGTTGTGTCTCTTGTCTTGGCTTGTTTTCTGTCGAATGTTTAATGTTCTATCTACACTTTACTTAATGTACATGTGATTGCTAATCTGTGGATAATAATAATAAAAAGAAGTAAACTGCTCTAAGCATAGAACATACCATAACTTAACACATTCCTTCTAGATGAGCATTCTCTTAATACCTATGTCGACAGCGTGGTAGTTGTGCCGGTAGATCTAGATCCGCTGAAGAAGTACTAGGCTGAAATGGCGAAGGCTAAGATGATGATCCTTGAAGAAGTAAAGGATCACGTGGTTTGTCACGTCACTAGCAGAGGGACTGCTAAGGAGATGTGGGATGCCTTGGCAATGCTGTATCAAGGATCTTCTGAGAAGCGGAAGATGTACTTAGAGCAGAAACTAAGATTTGCACAGATGCAAAAGGGGGAGCGCATAGATCCTTTCCTTACGAAGCTTCAGGAGACCCGGGATGAGTTAGCAATTGTGGGGTCTACACCTCAAGGTTCTAAAATGGTGAAACTGGCCCTAAACTCAATCTTAGAAGAGTGGCAAGTCTTTGTCCAGAGCATCCTGGGCAAGGCAACTTTGCCAAACTGGGATAGTATGTGGGCAGCTCTCAAGAAGGAAGAGCTGAGGAGAGATCTATTCAAGTGCAAGCTTGACGAAAGTAGCAACAGTGGGTCGAAGCCCAAGGAGGAGGAATAAAATGCAACCCTTGCATCTAAGGGGCAATAAGAGCAGCGGAGGCGAAAGAAGGACGTCTCAAAGATCAAATGCTTTAGGTGTGGTGAAATGGGTCACTACGTAACACAATGTCCTCTCAGGAAGAAGGACAAAGATGAGAAGCATGACACGAAAGCTGCATCCACACAGATCGAGGAGGAGGAGTTTGCCATGATTGCCGAGAGGTGGAGTGATATAGAACTGTAGTTCGAAAAAACTACAAATGGGCAGGATCCTTGAGGAGTCCACCTCTCAGATCAATACCTTGCTACGGGAGCCCAAATCAGAGGTAGCAAGATGGACCAGTGTCAGTTAGTGTAGAGGAGTGTCAAAGTGACAGTTGCAGTGGCTAGGAGCGCTAGAAACTAAGCAGCATAGAGCTAGAGTTGGCAGCAGTGCATATGGCATAGCGCAAAGCTAGAGTTGGTAGCAGTGCAGATGGCATAGAGCAGAGGTCAGTGGTAGCGCAGAGGATTTAGAGGGTAAGCGCAGAGGCTAGCAGCAGCCAGAACTCCAACAATCGATGCATCATGCTAAACACTTGTTCAACAATTTTGGATGCTTTTTTGTTGCTGACGCAGTAGCAGCAGCAGTTGGAGAAGGTTGCAGTGTTGGCATTAGCAGTGCCAGCAGCAGCACAGATGCAGAATTTGAGAGGGAGTTGCAGTAAAGATGCAGTGTTGCCAGTGGCAGCGTAAGCAGCAGTACAAATGCAACATTTGTGCAGTAGTTGGTGGGTAGCAATGTCAGAAATTAGCAACGCAAAGGGAGATGTTACAAAGAAGGGTGATGCTTCAACAGGTTGCATTACTAGAGCACATTCCTCGCTAAGAGGGAGTGTTGATTTCTGGTAGCATCGGATGTGTTCTAAGCCTCAAAATTTGCAGGGAGGCTTGGACACATGTATTCACAATACCGAGAAATCATTTTGGGAGATTCCACCCAGAATCAGTTTTATTAAAATAATTAATTATTTTTAATGGATGCTTAAGTCTGAACTTAGGAAATTAAAATAATTAAAGGGCATTAATCTAACTATGGGTGAAACTTCTAGAAAAAGAAGACAAGGATCAAGCCAAAATGATTTGAGTCATTGACTAGGATCTAATCTGGGTTGTTGGTTCTCAAAAGGATTATAAGATGAGGCTTCATGGGCATTTAGAAGAAACATCGAGTGGAGATCAAAAGATCGAATTTCTAAAGCACAGTGGTTGCCAGGAAGAGAATTTGAAGTGATCTTTTGCAAAGGGGCAAAGAGAGTTTTGGCTAGAGGATCTTCTCCGGAGCCAAGAACACTCAACAGAGAGGCAGTGCAGTGCCCATAGAGGGTGACGCAAAGCCAGGAAGAGCTCACGCAGAACAATGCAGAAGCCTTCCACGGAGAGGTCCAAAATTTGCTAAGGAGGTTGACGTTCTAAGCCAGGGGAGCGGAGTCAGCTCCTGAGAGAAATCAATTCCCAAGCAGAGGTGATGCATTGCCTTATAGGTTAAGGTATGCCCAAATTGTGACTACGTAGGGGCAACACAGAAGTAACCGGGGACTCGTTGGTTCAGCTACCAGACCAGCCGAGATTTGGAGTCTAGAGTGAGGTAATCTCACTAATTTCTTCTGCCGAGTGATATTCTCTGTACTGGATTGCCAACAAGGCATCCAGAGGTTGTATTCAGAAATAACTTCTACGTAATAATAAAACCCTCAGATCTACTGCACCGGTTTTCCCGCATTGGGTTTTTCCGGGGACGTTTATCCAAAAATAACTATCATTTGTGTTGTATCTTTCTCTTGTTCAGTTTCTTGTTTCGGCATATTATTTTAAATGGTGTAGGCTGCAAAGTACATATTTCAATGTTTGTCGTAGGAAATTGCAAATAACTTGTTCATGTAAATCTAAAAAGTAGGAGAAATATGATCAGTTGTTTTAGTAGGGATTTCGAGTCCAAGGAATTTTCACACTTGATCCATCATGCCTAGCTGGCCCCAGATTTGCACCATACACTTGGCAAATGATCCAGGACTTGCAAGAAGATGTGGCATCACCTACACCATAATTAGAGCCCTTGCAAATGATCTACAGGCATCTTCAACCCATTTGGAGACCCATGAGGTTATTATTGTGCCCCCACACCCATTGACAACACCATAGGTTTATTGTTTGGAGAACAAGGGGCCAACCCCTTCTCCATCACTTTTGAGGGTCCTACTCTTTATTATGGCATCGATGGACCTCATCCGGCCTCTTACAAGGCCCTACAACATGCATGGATTATTATTTGACCTCTTAAGATGCTTATTCTTTCATTTGTGAGCTAGTTTGGTGGGCTTGTCACCAAAAGTTAGATTATTAGAACATTATTTTATTTTGGGGGCTTATGTAGGCCAACAAGGCTAATTTGAACTCCACATTAGTGTATAAATACAAGTAAGTGAGTTCATTTGCTCATCATCACTTTGGATTGGATCATTCCTCTCTCTTGATATTTTCACACTTTTTCTAGAGGATGAATTGGAGCTTTATGGATGAATTTTGATGTGTGGATATTTGTCTATCTTCTCTTGGAATTTCTCTCTTGTTAATTGTGAATGGTTGGATATATTTTGTTACATGTAAGTACATGTTTTTAATGTTATTCTTGTTTTACTTTGTCGTATACATTGGATTGGGATTTTCGGTGTTCTAGGGCTAATTGTTGCATGCATTTATTGCTTAAAATTGCGGAATTGTCTCTATTATAGCATCTCTCAATGTATGGGCCACATAATATGAACGAAATCTCTTAGGGGTAGTTTTATCAAAGAATTTGACCTTGATAAGCCATTTTCTTTGTACATTGAAACACAAACGCTTCAAGATTGCTTATCCTAGACCTATAAGGCTAGCGAAGTGGTCTTGGGGCCTCCTTGACTAGAAACCAAGAAATCCTACTCATATTCATCATAGACTCCATTCTCCCAAAGAATAAGGCACTGATCTGCTAAAAGGTGGTCATCAAAAATCACATTATTTCACCTTCTTCCAGGTCTAACCAAGTTGGGGCACCTAGGGCATCATTTTTCTGACAAACTAGCCCTCCAAAAAGTTCGATATCCTAGAGTCTCCTACGTTGGTGTTTCCTCAAGGGCCCCTCCAATTTGGAAGCCATTCCGACAGTGGAGTTGGGAGAAAAGCCAAGCCCTAGCTCCAAGATCAAACTTTTCCTTAGCATCCCCAAGGCTAGTACCTCATAGGATCAAATCAACACCCTCAAGTGAAAATTATTTCTTTGATCTTTCCCCACCTTGTCTAGGGTAAGAACATCATTCGTTGTCATACTCTGCTCCCCTACCCTAGACTGGGTCCACTTGGTCCCCTGTGGCCCTGTTCCTTTGAAAAGACATTTCTTCAAGAACCATCCAAGATACCAAATTTAGTAAGGATTTTAGGGATTGGGAAACTCCTACACAAGTCATACCCCATAAACCTAACCCTCAAATCCTCCCTTTCCTTAGAAGACATTGTACCTTTCTTATAAAGCAAGCAAGCCCCATCTTTCAAGCTCTCCTAGGAAAGCGATTATTTGGGTCACTCATATCCATTCATTGATTTATCCTTCATCAGTGACTCCAGTGGGCTATGTCTCCGTTTGTTGCCCTTGGTCTAGCATTTTCCCTTTAGGGATCCCTTTAGGTCCCCTACTAGTTTGAGCAGTAACAGGTACCATTTGCATTAAATATGGCCCACTATGACACTTTATGGCTATTTACCTACGATGATTATCTCACTTGATTTTGAGGTTTTTTTTTAGATAATTACTCCTAGGCACAGCTGGCATCCCTTGAGGGATTGTATAAGACTACTCTAGGACTCTAGAAAGGATGTCTAATCACATTTTATGACCATTTTGGGCACCAGAGCAAGGACATTAAACACCCTTTAATGAGCATTGATCTTGGGACATATCTAGCATAGATGATGACTTTCTCCTCTCCCCTCTCCCTCCAAAGCCCGAAACATCGTGCATTTGAGTAGGACGTTTCTGTTGAAAAGTGTTACTAGGTTCAGTCTTCATAATGACATGTGTAATTGTGAATTTATGTAATGATGAGAAGAAGAAAAGTTATTATCATAATGCTTGTCTCATGGGTTTTATGAGAAAGGAATTTTATTTTTTGCTCCCATTGCGAGCCTTTAGGATTAATCATCTAGTCATAAAAATCAATTTGAGTCTATGTCATGTATGAAGGACCCTTCTTGGGCATGTTACATCTTGTAAGAGTCTTTAGTTAAGTATAAATAGCCCTCCAAGACAAGCACAAGTATCTCCCTTCAAGTCGACTGCAAAAGAAATAAGTATCTCTCTCCAAAAGACACATCGGCTCATCTCCAAGTCATGTCGGCTTATTACAGGCTCCAACAACTATAAATAGGGTAGTGCGGATTTCATTTAGGGATAGAATTTCAGAGAAGTATTTTCTGTAATGGTCTACAGTTAGAAATAGTGCGAAGAGCCAAGGAGAGCAGCACTATAATCAGGGAGAAGCTCAAGAAGTAATCCTCCTCGCCAGCAAAAAAGAAGGGAAAATATCCGAATTATTACAGATCTTTTTTAGGGTTGTCTCCTGTCACTCATGCAAGGAAGGAAGGCGGGATTAGTTGTAGAAGTTGAAAAGAGTTCTAGAAGGGCCAAGGCTAGTAGGGTGACTTGGGAAGCCGAATCAAGGGAAGATTCATTGTATACATCAAGTCGAAGTATGTAAGGAAAGTGATAACAAGGTACATCATACATTACACGTGCTGCAACTAAGGATACTGAAGAATGTAAGAAGTCGAGATCTGAAAGATAGAAGAGGAGGAAGGAGAAGCAAATAGTTTGTCCATTAAACAAAGGAGTTAAACTAAGAGGTCTTGTGGCTTGGTCTTGGAGTGGCAAAAAGGTCTAGGGTATTGGTCTTACTTGTGCAAGGAAGGAAGGCGGGATTAGTTGCAGAAGAAGTCGAGAAGAGTTCTAGAAGGGCCGAGGCTAGTAGGGTGACTTGGGAAGCCGAATCAAGGGAAGATTCATTGTATACATCAAGCCGAAGTATGTAAGGAAAGTGATACCAAGGTACATCATACATTACACGTGCTGCAACTAAGGATACTGAAGGTAGCAGGTCTAATCTAAGAAGTCGAGATCTGAAAGATAGAAGAGGAGGAAGGAGAAGAAAATAGTTTGTCCATTAAAGAAAGGAGTTAAACTAAGAGGTCTTGTGGCTTGGCTTTGGAGTGGCAAAAAGGTCTAGGGTCTTGGTCTTGGTATTCGTCGATTGGAATCTCTATAACAAGAAGAATTTGTTCGGGTTTTCCTCTCAAGGAGAGGTTTTGGCCCTGGTTGATAGCCTATATCCTGTGTCTCCTCTCTTTATGGTTTATGCATTATAGTTATTTGATGAAAAAGAACACGTAAAAGGAGATCCTAATCTAAGAAAGTAAAAAGCATTCACAAGCAGTTATCTAAGGAAGAGAAATCACCTAATATTGATGCCCTAGATTTCTCAACATGGTATTAGAGCTAAGGTGACAAAGTCAAGGAAGGGCATCTTATCAAGGGACACTCAAGGATCAAATCTTGAGGAATGCATCAAAGCAAAGATAATCTTTAAGACAAGATCTACTGATCTACAAAGGAAGCATTATAACCTAGATCGAAGGAGGAGTCTATAAAGAAGTCTAGGGATCATCATCAAGAAAAGAAGGCTATGTTCAAGAGATCTGGGAATCAAGGTCCTTACCATTGAAGACATCACCAAGAAGTCATCATTGATCTTCATCAAAGGATCCAAAGGGATCTCACTCTCTGTGGGATCAAGATCACTCTTGAAGAAAACTACCTTCATCAAGGAGAAGCTTTCTTCTCTCTATATCATCATCAACATCAAGGAAGCAACAAGGAGAAGGAGCATCCTTTCAAGTAAGTAACTGAATCTGTCAAAATGTCTTTTTGCAAAGGAAGCAACAAATTGGTTAGGGCTTCAAACTATCTTGCATGGAAGAAAAGGACAGATCTGAAACTCATTGAAAATGAGGTTATGGAACATGTCAAAGGATCTATCACTAAACCAAGAAAGGAAGATGCTCAAGCTCTTGCAAAGTATATGAAAGGGGAAGTTAGGGCTCAAAGGATCACTCTTGAAGAAAACTACCTTCATCAAGAAGAAGCTTTCTTCTCTCTATATCATCATCAACATCAAGGAAGCAACAAGGAGAAGGAGCATCCTTTCAAGTAAGTAACTGAATCAATCAAAATGTCTTTTTGCAAAGGAAGCAACAAATTGGTTAAGGCTTCAAACTATCTTGAATGGAAGAAAAGGACAGATCTGAATCTCATTGAAAATGAGGTTACGGAACATGTCAAAGGATCTATCACTAAACCAAGAAAGGAAGATGCTCAAAATCTTGCAAAGTATATGAAAGGGGAATTTAGGGCTCAAAGGATTCTCGTAGAATCTATCAAGGATCCCCTCATCCCATATGTATCCAAACATGAAACTTCAAAATAAATCTACGACAAACTCTAGAGTTGTATTCTGTAAGCACTGTTCGAGAAGTCATCTCATTAAGGCAAGAACTCTACAAGCTGAACATGTCAAGGGAAGATGGAATAGCCTCATACTTTATGAGGATATCTGAAATCCGGGATCAACTACAAGATATGGGAGAAGTCATGTCTGATAGAGAAATGACTACAGTTGTATTAAATGCACTACCGGAGGAGTGGGGTAGCTTTACTTCAAGTATTTATGGGAAGAAAGAAGCTACTCCATTCAAAGATCTATGGTCACTGTGCAAGATTTTAAAATCTAGACTAAAGGCCAAATCTGACGTGGGAACAGGAGAGAAAAATCAAGCATATGCTGCAATGACAAAATGAAAGGGAAAATTTGGAAAGTTTGGTCCTTAGAAAAAGAAGAAGAACATGGCTAAAATACAATGTTATGGGTGTCAAGAATATGGGCACTATAGGAGAGATTGTTCAAGAAGGACAATAACAAAAGAGGAAGAGAAGAAGCCCACATCACTGAGGAAGTGGAGGAAGCTAAAAAGAAGAAATCCAAGGAGGAGGAAGTAATAGATCTCCACTATTGAGATAGTCTTCCTCACCTTAGTTCTTTTCAAGTTCCTAAGTCTTATGTTGTAAGATATGGCTATCATGATTCATTAAATGGGATGCATCAAGGCATCATATAAGCATTGAAAGAAAGAGCTTGGGACATCATCATAGAGAAGCATGAAAGATGGTTAGAATTTATGGAAGTCGAGGATATAGCTCTTGGGAATCTCATCGGAAACATATGTGGCAAGGTCATCTAGTTCAAGGTTCATCATACATTTGTCAAAAGGAAACATCTATTGATGCGGATACTTGAGATCTTCAAGATTCTCTGGAGGAATCTTCATTGAAAGGTTCACCGATCATGAGGGGAAGCAAGTGTTTCATCAAAAATTCCAAACTTGTGGAATTCATGGGATGATGGTATGATGACATAAAAGTGAAGTAGATCAAGGGATTGAAGCTCTTTCAATCAAGGAAGCTACTGCAGGAAGTCTGGATGACCCAAAGGAGAAATGAGGTATGTGTGCTTACATTTGATATTGTGGAAGTCATGTCATATGGTTGCAGATATCATGAACCAATGCTCTATCTTTAAGAGCATGATCAAAAGAAAAGATCTCCTCCCTCAAAGGGATGTAGGAATGCATGGGTCACACATTCACTAGATGAAATCAACATAATATGTCCTCATATGAAGTATGAGGTGGTTGACTACAATTGAGGAACTCTGATTGGAAGCTCCTCGGGAATGCAATGTGTGAAGAAAGGAAGGAAAAGATCGTGGAATATGCAACCATGGTAAAAGCAATCAACATCCGAAAGACCAAGAAGATTTCACTAGGATATCTCCATGGAAGAAATAACTACTGCTTAATAATAAAAACCCTCAGAACTGCTGCACCGGTTTTCCCGCATTGGGTTTTGCTGGGGACTTTTGTCCAAAAATAACTGTGTCATTGTGTTATATCTATTTCCTATTCAGTTTCTTGTTTCGGCATATTATTGTAAATAGTGAAAATTGCAGTTGTATTTACGTCGATATTTACTGTAGAACACAGTGAATAACTTGTATGGTTTAACAAGTAGGAGAAGTAACACCAGTTTGCTGCAGTAGGGATTCCGGGTTTAGGAATTTTCACATGGTATCAGCACTGCAGGTGAAGCAAGAAGAACAGAGGCAGAAGATCCAGCACTGAAGGAAGAAGGGAATTCGAAATTCCTGCAGAGGCAGCAATTCGAATCCCCAGAGGGTTTGCATAGTCAGGCCAGGAAGGCAAGATTTTCATGGTAATCTCTCTCTGAGTGAGTCAACAGAGAGGTAAGATTGCCCGATCGAGATTTGTCAGTGACAAAGGGAGCAGCACAGCAGAAGCTTTAGCAAAGAGGTTTTTCTGGTGGGACGCAGTTTTCAGTAGGCAATTGCTGGGCAGAAAGACGTCAGAGGCAAGATAGAGACACGGTTGAGGGAATTCTTCCTCAAAGGACGTCCAACCAAGGAGTCTGAATTCTCACTAGCTGAGCAGTAGTGGAGGGGCAAATCTACAAGCTCCGGAAGGGAGTGCGTAGGCCATTCCAGTGCTACGCAGAGGAGACAGGAGGCTATTCGACTTTTCGATTGGCAGAGATGGCAGCCAATGGGTTGAGAGATCGGGAAAGGTTGGATGGGGCATCCAACTATGTGATTTGGAAGGCAAGGATGTTGTGCCTTCTAAATGAGAATTTTCTCAAGGCCTACATCAACAGCGTGGTGGTTGTGCCCGTGGATCCAGATTCGTTCAAGAAGTACAGAGGAGAAATGGCGAAAGCAAAAAGAATTATCCTCGATGGAGTGAAGGAGCATGTAGTCTATCACATCGCTAGCAGAGGGACTGCAAAGGAGATGTGGGATGCATTGTCTACGTTGTATCAGGGATCTTCCGAGTAGCGGAAGATGTACCTTGAGTGGAAGATGAGATCCATATAAATGGAGAAGGGGGAACGCATAGATCCATTCCTCACAAAGCTTCAGGAGACCCGTGAGGAGCTAGCAGTTGTGGGGTCTACACATCAAGGGTCCAAGATTGTAAGGCTGGCCCTAAATTCTGTTTCTGAAGACTGACAAGATTTTGTCCAGAGTATCCAAGGCAGGGAAACTTTGCCAAATTGCGATGAGACGTGAGAAGATCTTAAGCAAGAGTTGAGGAGAGACTTAGTCAAGTGTAAACTTGACGGAAGCAGCAGCAGTGGGTCAAAGCCCAAGGAGGAGGAAGAAAATGCAGCCCTCGCATCCAAGGGGCAGTAGGAGTAGTAGAAGCAGAAGAAGGACGTTTCAAAGATTAAATGCTTTAGGTGTGTGAAATTGGTCATTATGCAACACAGCGTCCTCTCAGAACAAAGGACAAAGATGAGAAGCATGATCCAAAGGTTGCGCTCGCGAAGATCGAGGAGGATGAGTTTTCCATGACAACTAAGATACCTCCAAGAGAGAGGTGGGCTGATTTGTAGCTGTGGTTCGAAAAAGCTACAGATGGCCAGGATCCTTGAGGAGCACACCTCTCGGATCAATTCCTTGCTACAGGAGCCTGGATCAGTAGTACCAGAATGGACCAGTGTCAGTTGGTGCAGAGGAGTGCAGGAGTGACAGTTGTAGTGGCTAGGAGCGCCAGAGACTGAGTAGTGCAAAGCAGAGTTAACAGCAATGCAGATGGCACAGAGCAAAGATCAACAACAGCGCAGAGGATTCAGAGGGTCAGCACAGAAACTAGCAACAGTCAGACTCCAGCAGCGAGATGCATCATATTGAACACCAGTTCCGTAATTTGGGATGCTTTTCCGTTGTTGATGCAGTAGCAGCAGCAGTTGGAGAAGGTTGCAGTGTAGATGCAATTAGCAGTGGCAATGCCAGCAGCAGCGTGGATGCAGAATTGAGAGGAAGTTGCAGTATGGATGCAATGTTAACAATGGCAGGCTCAGCAACAGTACACACACAGCATTTGCACAGTAGTTGGTGGACAGGATGTCAAACATCAGCGACGCAGAAGGAGATGTTACAAAACAGAGTGATGCTTTAGCAGGTTGCATTGTTAGAGCACATTCTTTGCTAAGAGGGAGTTTTGATCTCTGGTAGCATCGAATGTGCTCTAAGTCTCAAAATTTGCAGGGAGGCTTAGACACATGCATTCTCCAATACCCAGAAATTGTTTTTGACAATTCCACCCGGAGACAATTTTATTAAAATAATTAATTATTTTTAATGGGACCCTAAGTCTAAACTTAGGAAATTAAAATAATTAATGGGTATTAATCTAAAGTGTGGGTGTAACTTCTAGAAGAAGACGAGGATCAAGCCAAAATCATCTTAGCCATTGATTAAGATCTAATCTAGGTCATTGAATGTTAACGAGGAGATTATTTAAGGAGGCTTGAGGGTCATTTAGAAAACACACCGAGAGTTGATCAGTCAGATCAAATTGCTGAGGCTAGAACAGTGCAATGATTTTGTGGTGATCACGTAGAGAGGGGGCAGAGATTGTTTTTGGTTGGAGAATATTTTCCTAAGCCAAGAATACGCAGCAGAGAGGCAGAGAAAGACGCAGGGAGACAGCACAATTCCTAGTGAGGGTGACGCAAAGCCACGAAGGGCTCACGCAGAGTAGCGCAATGTCTTCAGTGCAGAAGTCTGAAATTTAGCTGGGAGTTCGATGTTCTGAGCCGGGAGGGCTGAAGTCGAGGCTCCTAAGAGTAAATCAATCTAGTAGAGGAAGTGATGCAGTTCCTCAGAGGCGGTGATGCAAGCCCACGCAGTGATTGCATAGGGACAACACAGAGGTAGCCGGGGACTCGTTGTTTCAATTGTCGGATCAACCAGGACTTGAAGTGTAGAGTGAAGTAATCTCACTAATTTCTTCTACCGAGTGATTCTCTATACTGGATAGCCAGCAAAGCGTCCAAAGTTTGTATTCAGAAATTACTGCTTAATAATAAAAATCCTCAGAACTACTGCACCGGTTTTCCGCATTGGGTTTTTCCGGGGACTTTATACAAAACTCACTGTCATTGTGTTGTATCTATTTCCTGTTCAGTTTCTTGTTTCGGCATATTATTTTAAATAGCGAATGTTGCAGTTGTATTTACTTCGATATTTACCGTAGAACACAGTAAATAACCTGTATGGTTTAACAAGTAGGAGAAGTAACATCAGTTTGTTGCAGTAGGGATTCCAGATTTAGGAATTTTCACAATATGCAGGATGTTGATGCAATCTAGAAGATGTCAAGATGAAGTACCATCACAAAGTTAATGTTTATTTTAATGTCCATTCCTTTATTTTTGAACAAATATCTGAATGGGTTTATGCAAGGCTGCCAAGGGAAGATCTATGGATGTCTTCCACCACCGATGCACATGTAGTATGATGAAAGATCCTTAAGTAAACACGACATGAAGAAAGCAACATGGCATGAAGGAAGGCCAGATATGGATTGATGGATCACTTTCCGATGATGACATGGTTGACTCATGGATGAAAGTGATGGATGGTCGGTGCCCTATGTAGAAGTCCCAAACATGAAGACTCCTAGATAATGAAAAGAAGTTCATGACATTGCGAGGAGGAGTTCTTCAAGCAATTGGTTGTCCCATCATCTCCACCTGAGGAGCTGTTGTTAAGAGGGGACCTTGAAACAAGTTTCTTACTTGGAAGAAACTAGGAAATTCCAAAGCCAAGAGGGAGCTTATGTACATTCCTTCCATAGGAATGAGTATATTACTTTATTGGAATAGATATGTCCTCCCTAATTAAGAGGGAGAGATAGACACATCATTCTTGTCTTCACTTGGGAACACAGAATGGAGGATTGGGTAAACATCTGGCATCCGATACTCTTTGAGGATGAGTTATGTTGAAGAATCAAGGGCAATTTGGTGTAGTGTGATTCTTCTTGACTAGATAACAATTTGTGAAGTCTTTTTACTTTTGTTAAATTGGCAACTAGGGAAAAACTTCATGTGGGTCATCTTATTCATGGCTAATAATATTTTTATTAGATTCCTCCCGTCGAGAGGTGTAGGATTGATATAAAGATCATCCGATTCCGATAAGTATTCATGGACATATGAATTTATTTTGATTATGGAATTATTATCAAGCCGACCTATAACTCATGTAGGCTCAGAAACCCAACAGTCGCATCTATTCAAACATCATCATTTGTGTATAAATACAAGAGGACTTTTCCTCATTTTCACTCACTCATCTCATCACATCTCTCTCTCTCTACTGCGCAAAAAAGAGTCTCTTCTCTACTGCGCAAAAAAGGGTCTCTCCATCACACATGTGAAGCCGAAAGCTGCTGAAACTGAAGCTGCAAATGCAGAAGTAAAGTTTGACCTGCGTGGACTAGAAGATCTCCTCATCTGAACTGCGTTGTAGGTTCATCTGAACCTCCTCTAAAAGCCGCAACTTTTGGTGGTGGAATCAAGTCAATTCGATGGACGGTTTGCAAGATATCGACTGCCCTAGTTTGAAGCTAGAAGTTGCCGAAACTGAAGCTGCAACTGCAGAAGTGAAGTTTGACCTACGTGGACTAGAAGATCTCCTCATCTGAACTGCGTTGTAGGTTCATCTGAACCTCCTCTGAAAGTCGCAACTTTTGGTGGTGGAATCAAGCCGACCCAACGATCGGTTTTTGAGTTATCGTCTGCCCTAGTTTGATGATGAAGCCGCTAATGTTGATGCTGCTGATCTAGGGTTTGCTACTGCTATTATAAATCAGATTTATTGTACTATTTCTCTCTGCTGAATTATTGAAGTTAAAAGAAGATTTGATCAAAGTGTTTCCCCACACATTGTGGGGTTTGTCCCTGGCTAGCCGCCACATCTTGTGTCTCTTGTCT
>APFE031646084.1:96558-154776 GCA_000404065.3 Pinus taeda | reverse complement strand
TCATACCTAATTTTATGTAACTAGCTCACAAAATAGAAGAAAAGATAGGTAAGCGACTTCAAAATCAGTCTCTTCAAGGGGGAAACCTCATTTACATTACAAAAATGAACAATTCTTGCATGATTCAATTGACAAAATCTCTTTTCTATATATAGGAGTCTAAGGGGTCACAATATAATCAGAGTCGGCATAACAATAATAAGGTAAGGGCACAACAATAATAATAAGTGCTACAATGGCAATAAATAAGGCAAAACACTAGTATTATAGGGACCTAAAACCTTTTCTCTCCCTCTATCTCTCTATATCTCTCTCTCCCCTCCAACTCTGTCAATCTCCCTCCCTCTCACCAACTATGTCACTATCTATCTCTTTTATATATATTATATTATATTATCTTGACCAGGACGACTTATTTTATAAATAACTACAAATATATTAAAATTATTTAGCTAAATATATTAATATTATATGATATTTAATATTAATTCTAATATATTAATAATATTATAATATAGAGAACAATCTTTTAGATTAATCACATTGTAGGGATTGAGTCAATGTTTCGAACCAACTAATGTGGTTCATCCTAAGGACAAGGTGAGAAACCCATTGATATGAGAGTATAGATAGCATGGATATATCATTGTTCATGGTAAGCCGTTCAAAATTAGCAGTTAAGAATATGTGATGAAGAGATGTCTGTTAAATTAACTAATATTTAGTTAGAAAATAGTTGTTATGTAATAATTAATTATTTAATATCGAAATTGTAAATTATTTATCAATTTAAATAATATTATAATCTAAGAATAACTTGTTTACTATAATATTATTAGGTAAGAAGACTAGGGTTTGTCATGATACAATAAATTTATTTAATAGTAGTCTTAAAAAAATAATATAAATACAATAAAAATAATTTAATATTAACTAAGCATAATTATATTAATAATAAGGGCTACAATGGCAATAAATAAGGGAAAACACTAGTATTATAGGGACCTAACACCTTCTCTCTCCCTCCCTCTCAACTCCCTCTATCTCTCTATATATATCTCTCTCCGCTCCAACTCTGTCATATCTCCCTCCCTCTCACGAACTATGTCACTATCTATCTTTTTTATATATATTATATTATATTATATTACAAAATACATAATAATATATTAAAATTATTTAGCTAATATATTAATATTAATATTAATTTTGATATATTAATAATATTATAATATAGAGAACAATCTATTCTGAAATAATCACATTGTAAGGATTGGATCCATGTTTCGAACCAACTAATATGGTTCATTCTGAAGAAAAGGTGAGGAACCCATTGATATGAGAGTATAAATAGCAGGGATGTATCGTTGTTCCGAGTAAGCCATTCAAAATTAGGAGTTAAGAATATGTAATGAAAAGATGTTCATTAAATTAACTAATATTTAGTTAGAAAATAACTGTTGTATAATAATTAATTATTTAATATCGAAATTGTAAATTACTTATCAATTTAGATAATATTATAATCTAAAAATAACTTGTTTATATAATATTATTAGGTGAAGACTCTTTTGTTATCGTGATAAATAAATTATTTAATAGTAGTCCATAAAAATACAATATATATAATGATCATAAAAATAAAATATTATCGAAGCATAATTATATTATAAATTATTATAATTATACTTAGATAATGTCATAATTAAGTAGACCTTAAAAATTTTGAGGCTATGATATATCCAAGTATAAATATAAAAATATATTAAAATAATAAATATAGATTCATTTTATTATACTTGGATAATATCATAGCCTCAAAATATTTTAAGGCACTGAATATAATAATTATTTAAGTATAATTTATAAATAATTTATTAATAATAATTATGCTTAATAAATTATATTTTTATTGAATTATATTAATTATTATTTAAAGACCACGATTAAATTAATTTATCGTGTATTATGATAAAAGCGAGTTTTCCTACACTAATAATATTATATTAAACAAGCTATTCTTATAGATTATATATTATTTAAGATTGATTAAGAGTAGTTTACAATTTAGATATTAATAATTAATTATTACATAACACCTATGTTTCTAATTACATATTAGTTAATTAACAAACATCACTTCATCACATATTCTTGACTACTAATTTTGAATGGCTTACATCAATAGGTTTCTCACCTTGTCCTAGGAATGAACCCCATTAGGCCACATTAGTTAGTTCGAAACCTAGACCCAATCCTTACAATGTAATTAATCCGAAAAACTGCTCTCTACAATATAAATCAGAGATCTTAAATCTAACAATATTATAATAAATCAAATCTAATATTATGTTAAAATTAATATTGTATTAATCCAAAGCTCCTAAATTTAATATATACTAAATAAATAATAATAATAATAAAATTATATATAGATATAATTAAATCTAATATTAAATTTAATAATAAAATTAAAACACATACATATAAGTATAAAACGGCACTTGCCTGCTTTTAAGTTAAAGAAACAAATCATTATTATGTTGGATGAGATTTAAGGTGCAAAAGGAACCATATCATTAATTTGTACAATGAAAGGACCAATTTTTATGCAAGAAAGTTCGATGATCTGACCACGCCACAAAAAAGCCATTCCTCAGAGACGTGTCGAGTTCGAAGCCAGTCACAGAAGACCAAACTACGTACAGCCATTGCATTTTCAGTCCTTAAGCTCTAGAGTGATCCATCCATTCACATTGCAGCTTATCACTCCATTCACAGTGCAGCTGATCACAACCTTTATTGGATCAGTACATCATATGCCTGCATCAAATATGCCAGGTTCATAATTTTACATCATAACTGCGGCGCCATGACAATACACGAACACAGTACATCATATGCCTGCATCAAATATGCCAGGTTTACAATTACTTCAAACACTAAGTTGTACTCCTAGCATTCTTCTCACATAAATTGGATGTAAATTTCATTGGCAGAGTATGCAGTTTCATATCCTTCGGCGAAGGGGAGCAGAAGTTCAAATTACGGAGAGGAATTGAATATCTGCGGCTTCATTTCTACAGAAAGCTGACAGGTCCATTTACAGCTCGCTTCAATTTTGGTATTGATTCAAATACCTGTCATTTTAGTGATATGATCCTCCATTCAATTGGTCCGCACTGGATTGTAAAATAGAGTCATAAATTTAATAAATGCGAATGCATGATGCATTTTTGTTGTGTTCTACTTCTTATGTAATGAAATTTCATTTCTTCATCCTATCAAGCTCTACCCATTATTTGTAAACCTTGTACCTGTTGGTGAGCTGTGTTTTTTTAATTTTGTTATAAATGGTTAATGATCTACGCATTTCACCTTCTCTCTAAATATTAAGGGACAATGATCTACGCATCTCATCTTTTCTCTAAATATTAAGGGACAGTTAAATAAGTTGGAAATAATTAATTCCTACTTGTCTATGGTTGTAATTTTCTAATTGAGGAGTTTGTTGCTACATAATAGGAATAAGCTAGAATATAGTTTCTCCTAGTTTAGTGTGCGGTTGAGAGAATCTCTCAACCACACTATTGTACGTCTAAGATAGCATTCCTATCTTGAGACTATTGATTGTATAAATATGTGTGTAATTTCCTCATTCAACAATAATAGAATATATTTTGAGTGACTGCAATTTTATCTTGGTATCAGAGCCTGTGAGGGTCTGGCCCCTCCTAGGCCTGGCCCCTCCTAGGCTGAGGGAAAATAAAGAGTGTATTATATATTGTCTGTCCATCAATTTTTTTTATGGTCTTTTCAAGTGCTTGATCGAACTTGTGTTGATCAACTATGGAGGCGTTGTCTCTTGACCTATCCGCGAGCGCAGGATTTGATGTGTTCGTGTTCTACTGGTTCGAACCTGATTGAGAGTTTCTGGGTATCTAGGGTGAGTGGGTAACTCCATTCATCTCTCTGATAGATGACAGATGAGGTTAAGATGCTGTTGTTGGTGCTGCCGCTGCCATTAGCATTGGGTTTCGTTGTGCTAGGCTGGAATCTGGATGTGGCCTTATTTTAATGAAGCCCCCGTATCCCGATGGTCTTCATGGAGGGCGGCATAGTTCTGAATCTCAGTTAGATGCGACGACGCTCAGAAATGGGCGAAGAAAATGACGAGGTGTCGGCTCGTAACGATCGGTCGAGGGCGGCTCTGGCCTTCAAGAAGAAGTTCTCTGTGGCGGCCCAGGTTCAGAAGCCGGAGACTCGAACCCTGGCCGACCTCAACCTCCCGCACGCCTGTCACGAGGTCATCGATTTGGACGGAGGCGCTGTGGAGCACGAGATCGAGAAGACGATCCTCTAGGTCGCGCATTCGATTCTCGCTGGCAACGGTTTCAGATTTAGCGTCCCCGCCCGCAGTAACGCCAACCAGGTTTGAAGGCATTGGTTTTTTGTTTTTTTGGTCATCCTATCCAAGAAAGTTTGAAGGCGTCTATTGGTATTGTGAAGAAGGTCATCGTATCTGCAGGAGGTCAACTGGTGCTGGTTCATGAAACAACAGCAGCACTATGTCGCTAAGGAGGAGGAGATCTGAGGAATCCTCTGTATCAGAATCGCTAGTGGGAGCTCTGCACAATAGGGAGGAGCTGGACGATGTGTTCAAGCGATTTGACGCCAACGGCGACGGCAAGATCTTGTCGTCAGAGATGGGAGAAATTATGGGCTCAATGGGCGGTCGTGTCGGGTGTAGGAGCTGGGGCTCATGATGAAAGAGGCGGACGCGGACGGGGATGGGTTCATTAGCCTGGAGGAGTTCATCGGAGACGCAGATTTCGATCCAGGTTTCTGGATCCAGGGGCTGTCTGCCATGGCCACCGTTTTCAAGGGCACGGCAGCGGTCGTGGGAATGTGTCTGCGCAACGAACTGAGAGGCAAGAGATCGAATGCAGCGGATTGGTACAAATACATGCAGCGGGGAGCCCAGGCCGTCCACAATGCCAATCCCGACGTGGTGGTTATTATATCGGGGCTCAATTACGACGCTGATCTTAAGTTCTTGGTTTGGGATTGTGAAGATCGAGGCAGAAGCATGGGTTCGGAGGATATGAATCTGGTTTCGTCTCAGAGGATAGAAACAGCTCTTAATTCCCAGCGGGTCTACCAGCCCGACCATTTACAATATCGCTGCACGCCCTCAGTGGTAAATCAAAGGCGGGGAGATTCGGGACGGAAAGCCCGACCTGCGGGCGTGAGCGGTTTCGTTGAACCGGGCGGCAAGCTGTATGCGAACGATCGGGATAGGTATCTTGCTCCTCAGAGACATATGTCTATAGAATATCGCTTCCTGCTGCTGTCGGTGTTCGGTCTGAGATTCGATCCAGCGACCTGTCGAGGGGCAGATCTGTGACCAGATGGAGAATTTTTTGCAGCAATCCTGATGTCGGTATTACAACTGGTTATTCACCTTCCTAAACAAGTCTGCGGGATCAGCAATCAAGGTAGCACATTGCCTAACATGCTCTATGAAAATACAGATATCAGTGTTAATGAAAGAACCCTTCTATCTACAGATGCAGTCCACAATAATTTATACCTTTTTTGCATCAACATTTGAGGCAAATTATGAGCAAATGCTTTCAAATTTCAAGATTTTTATTTACCCTCGTAAGCACCATGATTTTGGGTCACCTGAGTGGTGCAGCAACCGGACGTTTAGAGACATCAGTAAACCTGTGGCAATGTTTTATGAAAGCCTTGTGACTAGTGCCTTTACTACAGATGATCCAGAAGAAGCCCATTTGTTCTTTGTGTCGTTTTCCATTGATGCCCCCAATTGATTCAGTAGCCCCTGGGCACAAAATCTTAAATTTTAAGCCTGACCAGAGGCATTCTCAGACATTTCTTGCTTATTGTGTGAACTAGCCAGGAAGCAATTCCAGACCTTGAATCAACTTTGTCGCAATGGAAAACTGATCCAGGTTTTGTGTTGGATCCCCTTGTAGTAGAGCCTTCTCTTTATGCACAGAGGTTGAGTTCCAGCAGGTTTTGTTTGAATTTCGTAGGTGGTGGGAATCCATTATTCCTGATAGATGCACTGACATTTGGATGCATTCCAGTTATCATATCTAGCAGTCCCTTCTTCGACTTGCCCTTTCAGGATATCCTTAATTGGAAAGAATTTTTGGTTATTGTGAACATGAGGCAGGTAAGTACGCTGAAGCAACTACTGCAGAGTATACCAGAGGCCCGTTTCCTGAAGATAAAGAGCCTAGCCAAAGAAGCAAGCAAGCATGTGAAGTGGCAGCCCAGCGTGGAGAAGATTGTTGGGTCCAAGAACACTCCAGGATTGGAGGAGATCGGCCCGGTGGTGTGTGTCGAGCAAGCCGCCAATGCAGATCGTTGGTTATGATTCATGACATTTCCAGACTCTAATAGTTGTTGTTATGGGAAATAATCATCTTTGGGTAGAGATAGAGAGATTAAATTTGAAGAGTTTATGTTGTATTTTCTTGGAATCATGTTTAAATATTATTGAGCCTTATTGAGCCTAGCTAACTCAATGCAGGCAAAGTTATTTTGTTAGAATTTGCAACTCTAACGAATGAGAGGTTAAGCATGGAGTTCCAAAAAGTTATTTGACAAAGATGCCCAAGATGTGAACTTGGGATAAAGGAGTAGCAACAACAGTTATGGTGGACAACAAAGTAGATGTTTGTTTGAGTTAGTGTGGTTTATGGAATAGACTCCCTAGCATATTATTGTAATAGTCATTGTATGTACAAGAAACTCCAAATGTTGAATGTAAGCCTTGCAAAGGCATTTGAAAGTTCGTGGTGATCTCAAAACCACTTTGTAATGGTTTGTGGTCAGCCTGAAACCATCTTTTGTCACTGTAATGTGATGGTTGGTGGTGAACCAGAAACCATCTATAGAGTCCTAGTGGCTACAGGATTTGCTCGGTGGTGGCATATTGAAGTTGGCGGATTTGCCCGGTGGTGGTAAATTGGACTTGCCCGATGGTGGTAAATCGGACTTGCTCGGTGGTGGCATATTGAAGTTGGCGGATTTGCCCGGTGGTGGTAAATCAGACTTGCTCGATGGTGGCAGATTGCTTTTGTGGTTGAATCGCCTATGTGGCTTGAGGTGCCTTTGTGGCTGTGTGTACACACGAGCTTTTGTGCTCGTAGGAGCAGGTGGACTACAGTAACACCTGGCTCAGACTCAGATGATTTTCTCTGAGTAGAAGGGGATTGGCATTTTTCGCGCTAACAGCAATGCCAGGAAGGCCAATTGGCGTGTATGTTAGGCCATTATTCGCGCCAATAGGTGTGGGTTTTTAGTTAAGGATCGCGCCAATTCACCTTCGAGGGGATTTGCGGGAAGCCTCAACTTTGTTTTACAGTCTGCAAGGGGTGCAGGATCGGAGAAGTTGCAGATCTATCCGGGAGAGGCGGATCGGATCAATTTTGATCAGATCAATTCTTCGGCTGTATTGGAAACGCCAAATTCGCAGATTGTGGATCTGTCCGAAGACGGAAAACTGTGTTTTTGGAGGTTTTGTACATGCAATTCGTGTGATGATGATGGATTTGACTATCATGACAAGTAGTCATTAAGGGGGAGTTGGAAATAATTAATTCCTACTTGTCTATGGTTGTAATTTTCTAATTGAGGAGTTTGTTCCTACATAATAAGAATAAGCTAGAATATAGTTTCTCCTAGTTTAGTGTGTGGTTGAGAGAATCTCTCAACCACACTACTGTACGTCTAAGATAGCATTCCTATCTTGAGACTATTGATTGTATAAATATGTGTGTAATTTCCTCATTCAACAATAATAGAATATATTTTGAGTGACTGCAATTTTATATATATGCCAGGTTCATAATTTTACATCATAACTGAGTCGCCATGACAATACACAAACACAGTACATCATATGCCTGCATCAAATATGCCAGGTTCATAATTTTACAATTAGTTCAAACACTAAGTTGTACTCCTAGCATTCTTCTCACATAAATTGGATGTAAATTTCATTGGCAGAGTATGCAGTTTCATATCCTTCGGCGAAGGGGAGCAGAAGTTCAAATTACAGAGAGGAATTGAATATATGCGGCTTCATTTCTACAGAAAGCTGACAGGTCCATTTACAACTCGCTTCAATTTTGGTATTGATTCAAATACCTGTCATTTTAGTGATATGATCCTCCATTCAATTGGTCTACTCTGGATTGTAAAATAGAGTCATAAATTTAATAAATGCGAATGCATGATGCATTTTTGTTGGGTTCTACTTCTTATGTAATGAAATTTCATTTCTTCATCCTATCAAGCCCTACCCATTATTTGTAAACCTTGTACCTGTTGGTGAGCTGTGTTTTTTAAATTTTGTTATAAATGGTTAATGATCTACGCATCTGACCTTCTCTCTAAATATTAAGGGACAGTTAAATAAAAAAATTTATTCTGCTATTATACAAGTTATAAGTAAGGCTATGGTGGTCGTAAAGGTCAAGTTCAAGGACTCAATCCTCAATAACGATTCACTAAAGCTTTATTATGGATGTTGGGTTGGCTTGCTATTTATACGCAGATTCGAGGGGGTGCATACTTATAATTACATGCTTCTACTTTATCAGATTTTTAAAGATAGCCTAAGTTGAAAACTTATCTATAAGTCGAGGTAGCACTAGGCACCAACCGCGCTAATGCGGAGAAGATCCGATCCAAACATAACGAACTCAGTGAGCAATTGTAATAATGGGCGTTATTTAGGCTCAGACAAGTGACATACTTATACCCTCCTGACGTTGCTGTAGAATACCCGAAGTAAATATGATAATAAAAAAGGTTTGTTCACTGATATTTTTTTTTTTTTTGGGTGTAATATATGAAGTAGTTGGTAATAGGTAGAGTGTAATATCTCAAACCTTTAAATTTCAATAGATTTGGCACATTATAGTGTCCTAAAAATGGTTCAACACAGAAGCTGAAAATGCTTCTTATCAAATAATAAAACTAAAATATTGACGCACTTTGTGAATAGTGGATGGATTGTTTGGGTCCAACCCTAACCTCCTTATTTATGTAATAGGATCGAGCTATAGTTATAGAGTTAATAAAGCCCATATTAATAATTGTAAGTGGTTAACCGACATTTAAATGAAGGGACCACAGTTAGTTGCAAATAGGCCACGGTATTTGATAGATGGTATTAATAAGAACCATGGTATTGCCCCATGGTATTGCATGTATGAATCTTATATAAAGGATAGAGACTACCCTGGAGGAGTATCGTGTCTTATTTTGTTATTGAGCTCAGCTCTATTGGAGGTTGCCCCCTCGAAGAGGCAACTGAACATTGCTTTCTTAATAGTAAAATACTTGCTATAAAATACTTGTTGTATGTTCTGGGTATATTTCTTCGCATATTTGGTATTTTGATATCGTCTTGCACGTTAAGAACATAACAAATGGTATCAGAGCACCTTCGAGGGCCGGTGGGATCTTCAATTTTTAGCAATTTTTTTTTGGTTAGAGACATGTTACGGCATCTTTAAACTACAGAATCTGTCATTGAGCGCATAAATCTACGGATTTGGGGAGGCATGCACGCAGGAAATACAAGAGGTGGTCACGCTTGTTGGACTCCCTTGTAACCCCCGTGGGTAACCCTTTGAGCAGTAGCAAATTAGACAGAACCGCGCACAGACTGTCTTCCATGTACCTTCTCGGTATATCGGAAGCGCCCTAGCTCCCTTGAAACCTCGCCATAGGTAAACCATCGGCCGTCTTGCTACTACAGTACACTGAAAAAAACACTCAGAGAGATTACTCACGCATACAATATGGTAGTCTAGTTGTATGGCTAAGGGTATGGTTGATCCTCCTTGGTTAGTGCCCTGAAAAATTGGGCTGAGTACTACTGTCAAACCCTTTTGTATATTGCGATCTATAGCACCTCACACTCCTGGAGACCATAGTTCCCTTCTCTATCTCTGGATCACACATAATTTTTGCCAGATGAGATCTCGCAAGTGGGGTTTTGTCGCAGCAGCAGCAACCAGTTCCATCGTTCAAATCTATTAGATCAGCCATTCAGATCTATCAAATCCATCAGATCCGTAGCAGCAATCAGTTCCGTTGTTCAGATCTATCAGATCAGCCATTCAGATCTCTCAGATTCATCACATCCGCCATCGAGATCTAGCAGTTTGGGCTCTATAGCCGTCGAAACAATCAGATCCACCATTCAAATCTCAGTAGTGGTGTGGGTTCCTATACTTGGGCGTGATTTTTGCAGGACTTTTGGTAGCATTGACATTTCTAGGATTCGACTACTGCAGTATTCATAAGCAAGGAGTAAAACTTCATTCGGTGTATAATATATATATATATATATATATAATATATATATATATATATATATATATATATATATAAAGTCTGAGACCCTCGCAGGGTGCTTATTAGTGACATAGCCCATAAGAATTAGGATGACGAGCTACGCAAGGTGGTACCATTCAATTGTTAGTGCCAAAAAAATTCTGGTGGTCCCAAATTTCAAGCACATCGGATCGGTACATGGTACAAACTAGAGCTCAAGCTATGGTGAATGAGAGAATTGACAGCCTTGAATCACAATTGAAAGAGGTCGTGTTACAGCTGTAGAACTTAAATGCAACACTCTCTAAGGGAAAGATGGAGGCATGCGAGGAGGCATATATTGGCAATGAAAACAGTGACGGTGAGTCTAGTCAGTCTCTTCACCTCTTTGGCACCCACCAACAATCCCATCTGTGACCACCCAAGCTGGACATGTATAAATTTTATGGCTCTCACCCAGCTACATGGATAGCATAAATGGAGCAATATTTCACACTGAATTACATCCTGGATAATGCGACTCAGCTTAGTGTGGGTATCATGTACTTGGACAATGAAAGATGGCAATGGTGGCAATGGCATCAACATTGCTATGGATGGCCCTTGACTTGGGAGACATTCAAAAAAGCTCTTATGGATTGCTTTGACCATGAATCTGATTTTTTGGGTCATCTCACTAAGCTCCAATAGACAGGAAGAGTGAACGAATATATTGTTGCCTTTGAAGCCTTAGCTTTCCGCACTTGAGGTCTACACGATGAGTTCTACATGGAATGTTTTGTCAGTGGTCTCAAAGAAGCCACACAAGCACACATCCAACTGCACCACCCAAGCTCATGGTTGCATGCTTGCAAGATGGCTCATGAAGTAGAACGTACGTTAGTAGCTCAGTCCAATTGCCCAAATTTCATCACCAAGGGTCACCGCCCACAAGCTTAAAGCACTACCCAAACACTCAAGGCTCAAAAGGTGTCACCAGCAGAAATGGCGGAAAGAAGAAAGCAAGGATTATGTTACTACTGTGATGATAAATACTCCGCAAGGCATAAATGCAAGGAGCCCAAATTATTTCAAATTGATGCTACTGATCACAGTTCATCGGAGGAAGCCCCACCACTTGAGAAACCAGAAGAGGAAGAAGAGTACAACCAGCAGGACAATGTACCAGAAGAACCAGTTATCTCGCTGCATGCTTTGGCAGGAATTTCTTCGCCCCAAACTCTCAAAATCAGAGGTTTTATTAAGCATTGCACAGTAGTAGTCTTAATTGATAGTGGCAGTACACATAATTTTATCCAACAAAGAGTTGCAAAAGCAATGCATTGTTTTGTGTGAGCAGTTTCTAACTCCTAGGTCCAAATTGCTAATTGGGGGATAATGAAATGTGAAGGCCGCTGTGAAAATGTCAACCTTCAAATGGGGGATTATTAGTTAAAGGCCCACATGTTTTCCATGCACATGGGAGGGTGCGACATTGTCCTAGATGTTGAATGGCTTCGCACACTTGGCCCAATCAAAATTGATTTCCAGGAGTTATATATGAGCTTTAAGTAGAACAACCACACACATACCCTCTGCGGACTCCAGGTGAGAGCTCCCTCTATCATCAGCTCACATAGGATGGAAAAATTGTTAAAAAAGGGCCACCATGGAGTTATAGCCCAATTTAATGCCATCGAGACTTTCAAACCCAATTCTCATCATACTCATCCTGAGATGCAACAGATCTTAAACAACCATCTGCTACTCATTGACAAGCCTCATGAGCTTCCACCCTCGAGAGGGGAACACGATCATAGCATTACTTTGGTCCCAAGGCCCCAACCACCAAATTTGTGCCCATATAGATATCCGTTTGCCCAAAAGAATGAAATTGAAAAAATCATGAAGGAACTCTTGGAAGCAGGCATCATTCGTCCTAACATTAGTCCTTATTCATTGCAAGCAGTCATGGTGCTCAAGAAAGATGGGGAATGGCGTATGTGTCTAGACTTTAGGGCCTTTAATAAGTTGACAGTGAAAGATAAATTTCCCATCCCAATTGTTGATGATTTGTTAGATGGATTACATGTGGCTCAATTCTTTACTAAGGTCGACCTCCGATTGGGCTACCACCAAATTTGCATGAAAGAAGTAGACATTCCAAAGACTGCTTTTTGAACTCATAAAGGCCATTATGAGTTCCTACTCATGCCATTCGGTCTTTGTAATGCCCCATCCACTTTTCAAAGCCTTATGAACCACTTGCTCAAACCATATCTCAGAAAAATTGTCCTTATTTTCTTTGATGACATCCTCATCTACAATCACACTTGGGCCACACATCTTCAGCATGTAGATCTGCTCTTACAACCGCTCTGCAAGCATAAGTTATTTGTTAAGATGTCCAAGTGCTCTTTTGGCATGGAAGATGTTGAGTATTTGGGCCACATTGTGGGGCGTGAGAGTGTCAGGGTGGACCCCAAAAAGGTCTAGGCAATGCAGTATTGGCCTCAACCAAAGACCTTGAAGAGCCTGAGAGGATTTTTGGGTCTCACAGGCTACTATCACAAATTTGTCCACAGTTATGGTTGCATTGCTAGGCCCCTCACTCAACTCCTCAAGAAAAATTCATTCCTCTGGAATGAGAAAGCACAACAGGCCTTTACAGCTCTCAAACATGCCATGTGTTCTACTCCAATCTTAGCACTACTCAACTTCACCAAATCTTTTGTGATTGAAAGTAATGCTTCTAGTACGGGTATTGGGGTGGTCTTAATCTAGGAAGGTCGACCCTCGGCCTTCATGAGCCAACAACTAAGGGGAAGAATATAGAGCAGTCTACTTATGAGAAGGAGATGATGGTCATCTTACATGTAGTAGATACCTGGCGACCATACTTATTGGGGTGACGTTTCCAAATCCACATAGACCATCAAAGCCTTAAATATTTTTTGGAGCAATACCTATCCTCACCACAACAAAATAAATGGCTCGCCAAAATGCTAGGGTATGATTATGAGATAATTTACAAGAAAGGACGCGAAAATATTGTAGCAGATGTGTTATCCTGCCAATTTGAGGAGGAATGTACCTTACTCACAATTTCCCTTCCCATCCCAGACTGGATTGAAGAGGCTCGCAAGGAGTGGTTTTTACATCCGTGGCTCTCCCAACTCATTAATCAATTGCGGGCGGATCCAAATTCCACAGCGGGCTACTCGTTGTAAGATGAGATTCTTCACTACAAGGACAGAGTCATAATATCACCAACATCCACCCTCAAAAGTCGCATTTTGGTAGAGTTGCACTCATCTCCCACTGTAGGACATTCAGGCTTTTAGAAGACGTATGCTTGCACTCGAAGATCATTTTTTTGGACAGGGATGAAAAAGGACATTCTTACTTTTGTAGCCGAATGTGACGTTTGTTAGTGCCACAAAGGAGAACAAGTCCAATCCCTAGGCACATTACAGCCATTGCCCATCCCCACTTCAATCTAGATGGATGTTTCTATGGATTTCATTACGAGTCTTCCAAAGTTAGCAAACAAGTCAGTCATCATGGTAGTTGTGGACAGACTTTTTAAGTATGGTCATTTTTGCACCTTACCCCACCCTTCTACACCGACTTTGGTTGCTCAAGCTTTCATGGATCATATTTTCAAATTGCATGGCATGCCCACTTCCATTGTGTTTGATTGTGACCCGATCTTCACCAATAACTTTTGGCAGGAACTCTTCCAGCTACAAGGTACCCAACTACAACTCAATACTTCCTATCATCCACAAACTGATGGTCAAACTAAAGCAGTGAACAAATGTCTAGAGACCTACCTTAGGTGTTTCACTTCAGAAAGGCAATATCTTGAGGTTTCGTGGTTACCTCTAGCCGAATGGTGGTATAACGCCAAATATCATGCAACCACCAAAATGACTCCATATGAAGCAGTTTATGGTCAACTCCCTCCTTCCCGTGATTCTTATATCAAGGGCTACTTGAAGGTACAAGTAGTGGATCAACTCCTACAGAACCGCACAACCATGCTCGCCCATCTTAGAGAGAATCTTCATCAAGCCTAAAACCACATGAAGAAACAGGCAGATCAACATAGCTCAGAATGCCAATTTCAAGAAGGGGATCAGGTATTTTTGAGGCTGCAACCATATAAGCAAACATCACTCAAAGACAAGGGTTGTCAGAAATTATCTCCAAATTCTACGGATTGTATCAGGTACTTCAATGCATTGGAGAAGTCACCTACAAGCTAGCTTTGCCACCCACTACAAAAATCCATCTAGTCTTCCATGTCTCATGCCTCAATAAAGTGATTGGGAACCATTGTAGAATTCAAACCAATCTACCTAAAGTGGATGAAGAAGGATCAATCTGGCTCCAACCTGAACAGATTGACACATGACAACGACACCTGCATGGCCGCATGATCAAGAAAGTCCTTGTCAACTGGAAAGACACCTCTAGAGAAGATGCAACTTGGGAACCAACTACTATCCTTGAGTACTTTCCCTAGCTTCAGCCTTAAGGACAAGGCTATTCTTATGGGGGAGGGCATGTTAGGGTCGAACCCTAACCCCCTTATTTATGTAATAGAATCGAGTCATAGTTATAGAGTCAATAAAGCCCATATTAATAATTGTAAGTGGTTAACCCGCATTTAATGAAGGGAGCACAGTTAGTTGCAAATGGGCCATGGTATTAGATAGATGGTATTAATAAGAACCATGGTATTGGCCCATGGTATTGCATGTATGAATCCTATATAAAGGATAGACACTCCCTTCAAGGATCATCCTGTCTTATTTTGTAATTGAGGTCAACTCTATTGGAGGTTGCCCCCTTGAAAATGCAAGTAAACATTGCTTTCTAAATAATAAAATACTCGTTGTTATTTTTCATTGTTCTATGTTCTGAGTATATTTCTTAGCATATTTGGTATTCTGGTGTCGCAGATTAAGAACATAACATGGATCCACCCAACATGGATCCACTCAACATAGACTATAGTGAGGTTTTTATTCTCGATAAAAATTGGAACTAGCGAATTCAAGTTTTCAGGAAAACATAATAAAGTAACAAATTTAGGATGATACCAATGCCTAGCTCTGATACCCTCTTTTTAATATTTTCCCCTAAAAAACTAAGAGAAAATAACATGATCAGAGAGAAACTACCATGATCAGAAAGAAAATACCGTGATCAGATAGATATATACCACCTTAAATACTATGATATTATGGGTAGATTCAGTCCATTTTTACCATATCTAAAAGAGAATATTACGCAGAGTATCAAAGTAGTTCCTTCAGTTTTTACACAAATTTTATCTGCAGACGTTGTTCTCAGTTTTGACACAATTTTATAAGAGGATGCTGTTCTCTTTGTGACAATGGTGGATGATTGATTCCCCGTTTTTGTCTGATCAGTCGAAAACTGATTAACATGAGAATTTCATAATCTAAACAAACACAGATATCTTTTCCCAAGTCCTGTCATTATTGTGTAATATTTGACAGGTTATTTATATTGATATGGACGAGGATACATATCCTGTGTACCTATTATTATGTCGCTCAGAGAATAACATTGGCAGCTTGCTTTTATTTAAATATATAAATACTGAGCGGCGAATGCAAAGAAGAAAAAACGAATCTAGATCAAGATCAAGAGGATGTGAACTTGTGTTGGAGAATTTGGACGAGCTTGTCATCGATCTGGAAAGCTCTGGCGAGAACAGAGGTAGAAACAGGAGGAGAGGCCCCGAACAAGGCCGGTGCAACCTGCTGAGTTCCTGGATTCTGGCTGTTCAGTGCAGAGATGGCCACTGCGTTGACAGAGCCGATGTTCTGTTGGAAATGCACAAGACCTCGCGGGAACACAAACACATCTCCCTTCTCCAGCGTTGTGGAGAACAGAGTGTTGTTAGTTGTGATAAAACCAACCAAGAGAGTACCCTCGATCACCACTAATATTTCGGTTGCCCGGGGATGCGTGTGAGGAGGGTTGAGGCCGAGAGGAGTAGCGTAATCAAGTCGGACCATGGAGATTCCCAAGGTGTTTAAGCCTGGTAGCTGCATTACAAAAGCTGGCGTTACCACGAATCCCAACTGGTTATTCGTATTTCCCGGTTTATCTAGGCCGGTCAACCGGAAGTCGTTTGCTGTAACCATCATCGCATTCTTACATGGCAACCCGTTCACAATAACTGCAAAACGCAAATCAAATAATATATATATATATATTCACCCACGATCAGCTTACATACATTAGCGAACGCACCAGACATAAAATATTATATTGCGTGTAGTAACAGCGTTGATACATTACCTTCGCTTTTCAAATCGGCAACGCAAATGTCTTGTAAAGGATCTGCATCACTTGCACGCACAATAACAATACTATTCGCGTATGATAAGATCACCAATACTGCAAGTGCTAACGCCGGAAAGGATTCCATGGCTGTAGCTCACTATTTTTCTTAATTTCTTCGATTCGAAAATGAAAAGAGATGGACTGAATTTGATGAAGAATGAAGAGCGTGGTTCCTTTTTGTAACAACGCAAAATGATGTTTTAGTTTCTTATAAGTTATAAATGTATGTGCAGGAAGCATGCAGATACTGACCCAGTGCTGCAGGTCGACGCAGCCGCCTGGTTTGAAATAAACAATGGTAGTAGTTATTGGAAACATAGAAAATGCCAGTCATTTCCCACCGACCCCGCTCTGCCGCTTATGACTGTGGAAGAGTTGTGGTTCGTAGAGTCTTAGACAATATAAAAAGCTGAAGTAATGTATAATCGTATCAATCAAGCCAAGAAAGCGAATGTTTTCAGGTTTGTGTCCGTCAATCAAAAACTCTTTTCCCTTTGGCGTCGTCTGTTTATTTGTGCAGTAGTCAGCGTCTCATCTATATAATTCTTCAAAGTAGATAACCTTCGTTCAGCAATTCGAGTATGAAAATAAAAATACTATGAGGATAAGGTCAGTAGCGTGTTGTTTCCTTCAACAGCGTGGATAGGGTCAGTAGCGTGTTGTTTCCTTCGACTTCCCTTGTTTCTTTCAGGTAGCTAATATGTTTGACATTGTCTTTCACAGTGTCTTTTAAGAACGGCGAATTCATATGTTGCACATCGTTTTAAAAAAACCAAAAAATACAATGGTTTGGAGTGTATTACAATTTGAAAGTTAATATTTAATCACTAGTTGGTAATGGTGATTATGATATTTATTATTATATTATTAGTGTGAGTTGTTAACATGTTTTGCATTATTTTTCAAGAGAGAAAAAGTCCACCTCTTTGTGATGATATATTTCACGTTATTGTTTGTGAAGTAAGTGTAGGTTGTATGATGGGATGGGTTATTGTCTTTTTTTCCATTTTGGTTCGAATTTTATGCTGTGATATGTTTGAGATAGTTAGTGTCAGCTAAGATTAAATGATCCAGATGAAAAAGAGAACGATAATAAACCATATAAAAAAATAACCTTTCACGTTATTGTTTAAAAATGGAGAAAGTATATAATTATGAAAAAATTTCAAAAATTAAATTATGTATAAAAATAATTATTTAAAATAATAAATTAGTAATGGTATGATGATTACTGTCAACTAAAATTAGTGTTCTTTTTATATAATTGGTACGTACGAAAGCAAAGTATATTACGAGTATTCTAGTTATATAATTGGTATGAATGTTAAGTATATTATATTTTGAGAGTGTGGATTATGTAGAGATGCAACATTTGAAGGTATTAAGAAGAGAGTTCAATTTAGATTTTAATATTTGCTTTGTAACTAATATTGCAAATTTTGATTTTGACGCAATTTGATTTTAGAAAATTAGGATTTCAAATTAGAATTTTTTACTTTTTAAATCTAAACTATAAATGAATACATGAACTTTGCTTAAATGTAGTGGAAGATTATATTTTTGAGATAGAAATAGGGTACTTAAAATATAAGGCTAGCTAAATATTCAAGATTTAAGTATGTTTTGTTTCAATATTTCATTTACCTATTTTGCCTTCCATTCCAACATTTGGTTTCAAAGATTTTTAGGACTAGAACTAGAACCTTCTACCATTTAGATTTAATCTTGTGTTGAATACTTGAATGTTTCTGTCAGCAGTTGAAGATAGTATTCTTAAGTCAAGCCGGGAGGTCTATGATAAAGGCTAGATAGACTGGCTTAAAGCTCATGCACTTTTCATTTCAATTTTCAAAGTTTATTTGATTAGGGTTCTCATCCTGCATATACTTTGTTGGTACCTCTAAGTTCACTAGATTTGGTTCGATAATTTAATCTTGCATATATTTGACCAACACCCCTCTCTTCCTTCAACACTTAGAAAAACTTATGGGGAAACCTATATATATATATATAATATATATATAATAGATATAGTAATATATATATATAATATAATATAATATATATATATATATATACAAGGAGATCATTGAGGACTGTCGGTGCTCTACCATGCTTGTCTCTCCTAAGATTTGTGAATACACACAAAGCCCTACCTCTCCTAAGCTTATAAGGGATTCAACCCATTTTAGTCAACACACCAATATATAAGAGAAATGCATGCTTCTCACAAGAAATTCCATAATGTAGATCATGCTAATGCAAATACTTTAATACCAAAAACAATCAAATAAATAGTGATATGGCAAATCTCTTATAATCAGGTAACTAGACATAATTCAAACCCATAAATAAGCACAAAAGTTAGCCATTCTCATCCATTGCATACGAAAATAACCTTTCCTCATCAAATCATACAAAAATGACATTCTTCATCATTCACATAGGAATTAAATAGTCCTTATGATCCAGGTGGGTATTGGTGGCCACCTACCTATCCCACTTGGACACCCACCATTGTCTCTATTAGTCTTTCAGTTTCCTTATTTGTAGCACAATTTACTATTTTTGGAATTTTTTTGGGTCCCAAACTTTCGAAGCCATTTTGAGGCCCTAAACGACGTTTTTTTGGCAAAATTGCTTTAGTGGTTTCAGCAGAAATCACATTGGTTATTGTAGTCCTCGGAGAAATCTTTCCAATGAGGTATCATACACATCAAACGAAGATAATATGACCAAGTTACAACCTCAGGAAGTTGGTTGCCCAACTAACCCCAATGCGGCCCATAAACTCTTGGTGTTACTTCTCCTCGAGTTAGGGTTTTGGTTGTTTAGGGTTTTCTCTTATTGGTCAATAATAAAATGCCTTCGAGTCTTATTGTAATTCAATTCAGAGGCATGTAACCACCACATCTCTTCTTAGAGATAAGCTACCATCACCCGAGCTATCTTATTTCCATTCTGTTTGTAAGCATAGTTTAGTATTTTTTCTATTAATGAAATGAAGTGTTTGTTTATTGCATCTCTATGTTTACGGTTATATTTGTAAGTTTTTGCGTCCTGTTTACATCTAGATCAGTGATATCACAACGGTTTTCTCTTTCTCTGTTTTTCTTTGCATGTCCCCAACAAGGTCGGGATATAAGGAATTAGGGCTTGAACTGGTCGAACCTTTGCAAGACCAGCCTTGCAAATCCTGATAACCTCCCATGACAGAAGAGAAGAAAGGTGAGAGGTGAGGAGATCCTATCAAAATCTTGCTCGAAGAAACACTCAAGTGACAGAGGAATGTGACGATCAACAAATTTGCCCAAATCCTTCAAAAGCTACCCAAGGGTGATGCATCTACTTCCAACAGTTACTCTGGAAGTGCCACACCCTTTAAGGTACAAGCTAACTTTGAAATCCCCATATTTAAGGGTTAGATAGATGTTGATGCCATAGATAAATGGTTAAATCTACTAGAAGGGTAATTTTTTGTTCATTATTTTTCTAGTCGAGAAAAGATTACTTTCGCACTTCTCAAAGCCACCCCCCACATCAAGGATTGGTGGGAAACCTATTGTGAACAAAAGGACAAGAGTGAACCCTCGTTGTTTTCAGCTGCACCCATTTGGAATTATTTCTAAGAAGCCATTAAGGAACAATATTACCCTGCCGAAAGCTATGAAGATAAATACATAAAGTAGACCATGTTGCGGTAGAGAAGTGACCAATATGTTTTAGAGTTTACCAATTTTTTTCATACCCTTCGCACAAAGTTGGATATCAAGGATTATGAGTGGAATTTGGTACTCAAATACCTTAGCTGCCTACATATATATATCCAGGACGAGATGGAGTTCGTGGACATCTCCTCGCTTGGCATGGTGTACCAATATGTTGTTAAGATCGAGTAGAGGTTTAAACAAGATCCAAAGAACAAAGGACAAAGCCAAGGTGGGGTGAACCAAGACAACCCATCGAAGCTACAAGAAAAGAATACCACCACGAAGTTAAAGAAGGAAACAAGAAAGTGGTGTGAGTTCCATAAGAGCTCCACTCATAACACAAGCGAGTGTCGGGCCAGATAGTCATTGGTAACCGAGTTGAAGGCTTCATAATGAGATGCATGTTCCGACCTTGAGTCAGAACATGACAAGGGGAATGATAAAGGGGAGAAGATTATTGATGCAAAGCCCAGTGCCACTGTTGCCATTGCCAAGATCCAGAAGAATGAGCCTAAAGATCCAGAGGAGGGGGAGCATCGTTTCCACTCACAAATGTGGGTGAAGGGTTCGCGATTGTAATTCATTGTCAATAATGGCAGCCAAAAGAACCTCATTTTAGCAGAAGTCGTGAAGTAGCTAGGCCTATTGGCTATACCACACCTACAGCCTTACAACATTGAGTGGCTTCACCAAGGACGAGATCTCCGAGTCAGCTAGCAGTGTCGCCTTCCCTATAGCATCAAGACCTTCACAGATGAGGTATTATGTGATGTTGCTCCTCTTGATGTTTGTGATGTATTATTAGGACAAGCATACTTATGGAAATGACATGTTGTATATGAGCCTAGACCTCACTCTGTTATTATTTCATTGGGCAATACATTATACAGGATACTAGAGGTAACCCCACCTACCGCTACCTCTTGGATCTCTACTAAGAAATGCAGTAAGATCATCTCCGAGACTAGGAAATTTATTTTCTTTCTAGTTCACTCTCAAAGTGAGGGGAATATTGCAGCCACGTCCATGGCCCACGGGAAGGGTTTCTCCATGCACCAGAAGAAGGTGGATACGGTCATGAAATAATACAGGGACATCTTCTCCTCACCCACACGGGTACTGTTGCACTGTCAGGTCAAGCATTCATTCAATCTTACTCCTAGAGCACCTGTACCCAATGGGCAGATATATTTCCACTCCATTGTGGAAAATGCCAAGTACAAGCAGCGACATGATCAATATCGGGTGTCACACAAGTTTTCGGTGGGTGACAAAATTTGGTTGCATTTGTAGAAAGAATGCCTTACCAGAGCCCATCGAAAGCTCAAACCACTCCTATATGGTCTTTATAGCATTACCAAAGATGCGGGAGACGATGCTTTGTAGCGTAACATTCCCCCATTCCTTGGTTTGCACCCAGTCTTCAATGTGGACCACCTTCGACCATGCTTCCCATCATTACTCGACACATACGACATTGCAAAACAACTCACACCAGCAAAAGTTTCCTCATGTTATGGAGGAACTCAACGCAAAGGGGACCATTGCTTCCTAAGTGGGGAGGATTGATCCACGTGGATATTGGTGGCCACCTACCTATCCCACTTGGACCCCCACCATTGTCTTGTTTAGTTTTTTAGTTTCCTTATTTGTAGCACAATTTACAATTTTTGGCAATTTTTTGGGTCGTGAACTTCTGGAGCCATATTAAGGCCCTAAACGATGTTTTTTTTTGCAAAAATTGCTTTAGTAATTGTTATATCGATAACATTGATGGTTGTAGACCTCACAGAGATATTTCCAACAAGGTATCATATGCATCAAATGGAGATAATATGACCAAGTTACGACCTCGGGAAGTTGGCTACCCAACTAACCCAAACGGGGCCTATAAACTCTTGGTGTTACATCTCTTCAAGTTAGGGTTTTGGTTGTTTAGGGTTTTCTCTTAATGTTAAATAATAAAAAGGCCCTGGAGCCTCATTGTAACTCAGTTCAGATGCACGTAGCCGCTACATCTCTTCTCGAAGATAAGATACCATTGCCTGAGCTATCCTATTTCCATTATGTTTGTAAGCATTATTCAATATTTTTCTATTAATGAAATGAAGTATTTTTTTGCTACATCTCTGTGTTTATGATTATATCTATAAGTTGTTGCATTCCTATTTAAATCTAGATCACCTCAATATGAACATAAACATTTAATCAACATAATCAGAATTTATATGACATTTAAATAAAGTTCACATGCACATGGACTCAGATAGGTACTTATCTTATAATGTAGAATCTAGCAACTAAGATTGACTCTTCAACTCTCCACCTAACCTTAGATTGGATTGCACTACAATATTTCTTGCAACCAATTTGATGCAGGAGCATCAAGGCTAACTTTCATTTTTTATTTATGTAATAAAGGGGGGTGTGAAATTTTAATTGTTTTATTAATTAATTTGGTATTTTTAAATAAAATAGGAGATAAATTCTAAAAGTGAGGATTTTGTAAATAATTCTCAAATATGAGAGAATTTGGTCAGTTGAGGATGTAAAGGGATGAGAGATTTTAATTTAGAAATTAGTTTCATTAATTTTGGGTGAGAGAGGATCCTTAGGGATTCAAAAGAGATTTAAGGATTTGTTGAGATATTTTATTGGTGTTGAGATATTAAGGGGATTGAGCATTTAATTAGATCATTTTTAAAATTGTATAAATAGGAAGGGGTTTTGAGAGAAAAACACATTTGAGATAGTTGGAGAAAGTGAGAGTGTGATTGAGAGCAGACTTGAATAGCCAAGGCTGTAAGCCTTAGGGAAGGTTGTAAGGGCCAATGAATTGTAAATCAGGCCATGGAGAAATGTTGCTGTAAGTAAATTCACTTTTATGAAAGTGTTGGTTTTATGTTATGCACCTTAACTTGATCAATTCAGGTGTGATTCAATTTCTGTGTTGAAATGGTGAATTTGTTGGTTTATAAGAGAGGAATTGTAATGTATTTTCTTCAAATCTATGCATGAGCTTATTTGTGTCAAATAAGGAACTCGATTTTAAATTCAAATTGGTTAATATGTGGTACAGTGGAAATTGGGAGTTGAATGTAGGAGGGCGCAGAGCTATGTTTTAAAACTCTGTTGGAATTCAATTGAAAATTGTTATGTTTCAAATAGCATTGACATAGTTTGAACAGCGTGGCAAATGAGTGGCTCCAGCATATCAAGTTGGAAAGTTGAATTCATGAAGGCACATACATTTTGGTGAAAATTAATTGAACTGCTATTAATGATGCGTTTGTGTTGTAATTAAAAACATTGTTGTTTGAATACGCATAGCACTGATATGAAGATTCCAAAGGCACAAATTAATGAATTTCGATTATGGGATGCGTTAAATTGCTGAACCAGTTCTATTGAATGAAATCGATGGCAGTAATTGCTCTTCCTTTAGTGTGTTGAAGCCACAGTTGTAATAGATTGCTGAAAGCGTGTTCTGGACAGAACTATGGACAGAATTAATTGGACGTTGCCTCTTAGTAAATCAATATCGATTTATTATAAAACCTGATTCGTGGTAATGTCAAACCCAACGTTGTGAAATTAAAGGGTAGCGTTTCATGTTTGAATGTTTCTAAATTGCAGGATGGATTGATGGATTGGAAGATCGAGGGCTGCAATGTGAATTAATGCAGAACCAAATCAATTGACCAACAGACCTTCGTTGATGGGGTGTACATTAAATGGAGAAAGTCTGTTAGACAACAAATTATCAATTGGAATTGCAGAGAAAGAACGAGTCTGGCAAAGTTATTGAACGTAAAGCTAGGGCACTGTAAAACCGTGAGGTAAGGAAACCTATGGTTGAATGTTTTGGGATGTTAATTGCACAATTTAATTATATAAGAAGAATTGCGCTGGAAAGGTTGATGCACAATGCTTTGAGTTTAAGGGAAAGAATTAGATTGAGATTTCCACATGGACTAACACATATGAAATCATTGTAAGCCAGTTGGATGTTGAGATTTGAATCAAATATGTTTAAATTCAATGGTCAAACATATGAGAATTAAGCGTGTAATTAAATGAAAAACATTGGGGTTTGAATTATATAAGTGCGTTGGATTGTGAATGTGTTGATTTAATGAACCAATATCAAGGCTAATGGAATGAGGGCGCATTATGGATTTGTGTAAAGCGCTTCTGGAGTTAATCCAGTGATTTGTGTGGGTTGATGTCCTTTATTAAAAGGAACAAGAGCATATTTCTTTTGTTGGCTTATGATTGTATCCAATATTAAAAGTCATGTGAAATTGTGGTGGTAGAAATGAATTAAGGGACTAATGAGGTATGGAATATGGATTGTGGGAACATTTGAATAGTGAGTTGTTTGACAATTTTATGCTTATGAAATGGGTATGGTAAAAAGTTTTGAAAATGCCAGGGATTGGTGTTTTTGATTTGGGCAAAAGCTGAGCAGCATGTTTGATATGTGTTATTATTGAAGATCCTAGTTATTGTAGGCTTGGCCTGCATCAATTTTTGGTATCAGAGCTGGAATAGATCTGTTTGAAGATTCAAGTTTTTAAGTTAAGTTAATTGCATGTGATGAATGAATGTTAGATTTTGGAACTAATGAATATTGCAGCACAAAGATGCAATGCAGTTGAGGAAGTGAAACAAGATCAACAGGATCTTGAAAGGTGAGCTGACAGGTATTATTTATCTCTGGTTTAAAGGTTATTCTTGGATAATTTAATTTACATGCATAGTGAAGAAATCTCAGCGGGAAGAAGTAGATCACAGCTAGAGTGTAGTGATGAAGGAGTCCAGCAAGGGATTCTAGGTGAATGTGGCAGAACCTAAAGATTCAACAGAGGTTGAATGAAAAGGACAAGTGTGTTCTTGGAAGTTGTAGATGGGAGAAGCCTGAAGGAGCAGTGGAGAAATGCTCAAAGGGTTCCAGCAGAGGACCGGTGAATACCAAAAGACCGGATCCAGAGGGAAGGATTGGTGAGGTAAGTGGCAACAAGAGAGTTTGTTGTTGTAGAGGCTTGATGCAACTCATGGGTGAGAAACTCATGGCGAAGGAGATGACTACTGAAAGTCATAAAGGAAAAAGCAGAGGTTCAGAAAGAGGCCACAGTAGAAAAGAGAAGAAATATGCCAAGGCGAAGGGCATAAGACAGCAGTTGACTCAGGAAGAGTATGAGAAAGAGAAAGCTAAGATAGCAGTTAATCTTGAGCTATTGATGGAGTTGTTACGGGAAAATGTGAAAGACCAGAGACATGGTTTGCTGATGAGAAAGAGAGTGAATTGGTAGAGGCTACAACATAAAAGAGATCTAAAGATAAACATGCAGTTAATAGAGGAGCTGAGGAAGCTCGAGCAAATGATGGATGTACAGTTGAGACGGGAAGAACTTAGAGCAGCTGAGTTGGAAGAGGAGGTTTCCATTGGTGAAACAGAGGAGAAGATCATTGTTGATTTCTTGAGTTTTTGGGTAAATCTAGATCAGCTGGATAATGTAAAACCGTGTATTTTTGTAGCTGACAATTGTGATGTGATTACAGGTTTTACTGATGAGGATGCGCAATCTTATAAAGATGTTACAACACAGGAGAAGGTTCTTGTGAATAAAGAAGGGAATTAACTGGAAGAGCTGGTATATAAACCAACAGTTGAGACTGTTGAACTTTGTATTTTCAAACTGAAAGTTTGTGTATGAATGCAGGGACTGTAAGTGATGATGATATGCTTCAGCAATGCCACATGGAAATTGCATTATTGGAATATTTTTTGGAGAATTCAGAGTATGACAGGGAGATTGTAGAAGAAAGAGTTCAGTACAGTGAATGAGAACAGAAAGACATCATGGAAACAGATGGTGTGAGAGGAAGACTGGTTGATAGTCTTGAGAGTTCTTTAGAGAATTCTTTGGGAAGAGAGAATCAACATACTGATGTGCTGATTGAGAGGGAGAATTCAGAACAGCATACCGAGGTGCTGGTAGAGGGAAGTAAGGCACTGATGCCTTATGATTTTTGTTTTAACAAGTGTTTTGTGAATGCAGGTATTATCGCAGGTGTTGAAGGACATTTGACTCAGTTGAGCAGTCAAATGAAGGAGAAAGACGAGAATTCTGTGGAAATTTCAAAACCATGGGATGAGGACGTTATGTTGCTGGAAAGGATGCTGAATTATCAGAATTCAGTGCAGAAAGAATCTCAATTTCATAATTGGGAATTGTAGATGCATAGAGATGAAGATAACAGAAAGGAGTACACAATGTACCAGTGCAGTAAGTTGCTGATAGGAGAAGGCAAGGAAGAAGTTTTCCGTTGTAGAAGACAAGAGGGCATGGATGATTGGGTGGTAGTAAGAAATGAGAAGGTAAGAACGGAAACAAGTATAGAAGCAAGAAGTCAGCAAGTGACGGTAAAAATTGAACGAGTAAGAACTGAGCAAGCCGTCTTAGCTCAGTAAGCAGCAAGAAATCAGGAGCTTGAAGATTTATTGGACAATGAAATTGAATTAATTAGAAGAATCATGTTGAAAGTGTCTCAGAGGAAGACGTCAGTAAGAAAGAGAAGAAGCAACAACAGCAAAATAAAGACAGAGACATATTGTGAAAGTGCAACAAGTGGAGCAAGACAGCATAAAGTGTGGAGACCTGGAGAAGAACAACAGACAGAAGCAGCGACATATGGAAAGTTGCAGCACAAGATATGGGATCCAAGCAAATAGAGATTTGAACACATGATCAGGCGATCATGATTAATTTCAAATTTGGGAGTTTGATGCAGGAGCATCAAGGCCAACTTTCATTTTTTATTTATGTAATAAAGGGGGGTGTGACATTTTAATTGTTTTATTAATTAATTTGGTATTTTTAAATAAAATAGGAGATAAATTCTAAAAGTGAGGATTTTGTAAATAATTCTCAAATATGAGAGAATTTGGTCAGTTGAGGATGTAAAGGGATGAGAGGTTTTAATTTAGAAATTAGTTTCATTAATTTTGGGTGAGAGAGGATCCTTAGGGATTCAAAAGAGATTTAAGGATTTGTTGAGATATTTTAGTGGTGTTGAGATATTAAGGGGATTGAGCATTTAATTAGATCATTTTTAAAATTGTATAAATAGGAAGGGGTTTTGAGAGAAAAACACACTTGAGATAGTTGGAGAAAGTGAGAGTGTGATTGAGAGCAGGCTTGAATAGCCAAGGCTGTAAGCCTTAGGGCAGGTTGTAAGGGCCAATGAATTGTAAATCAGGCCACGAAGAAATGTTGCTGTAAGTAAATTCACTTTTATGAAAGTGTTGGTTTTATGTTATGCACCTTAACTTGATCAATTCAACTGTGATTCAATTTCTGTGTTGAAATGGTGAATTTGCTGGTTTATAAGAGAGGAATTGTAATGTATGTTCTTCAAATCCATGCATGAGCTTATTTGTGTCAAATAAGGAACTCAATTTTAATTCAGATTGGTTAATATGTGGTACAGTGGAAATTGGGAGTTGAATGTAGGAGGGCGCAGAGCTATGTTTTAAAACTCTATTGGAATTCAATTGAAAATTGTTATGTTTCAAATAGCATTGACATAGTTTGAACAGCGTGGCAAATGAGTGGATCCGGCATATCAAGTTGGAAAGTCGAATTCACAAAGGCACATACATTTTGGTGAAAATTAATTGAACTGATATTAATGATGCGTTTGTGTTGTAATTAAAAACACTTTTGTTTGAATACGCATAGCACTGATATGAAGATTCCAAAGGCACAAATTAATGAATTTCGATTATGGGATGTGTTAAATTGTTGAACCAGTTCTATTGAATGAAATCGATGGCAGTAATTGCTCTTCCTTTAGTGTGTTGAAGCCACAGGTGTAATAGATTACTGCAAGCGTGTTCTGGACAGAACTATGGACGAAATTAATTGGACGTTGGCTCTTAGTAAATCTATATT
Source organism: Pinus taeda (assembly GCA_000404065.3). NCBI lineage: Eukaryota > Viridiplantae > Streptophyta > Pinopsida > Pinales > Pinaceae > Pinus > Pinus taeda. Next base: position 126,347 of record APFE031646084.1, on the reverse strand, counting down.
TATTTATTATAAAACCTGAATCGTGGCAATGTAAAACCCAGCATTGTGAAATTAAAGGGTTGTGTTTCATGTTTGAATGTTTCTAAATTGCAGGATGGATCGATCGATTGGAAGATCGAGCCCTGCAACGTGAATTAATGCAGAACCAAATCAATTGACCAGCAGACCTTCGTTGATGGGTGTACATTAAATGGAGAAAGTCTGTTAGACAACGAATTATCAATTGGAATTGCAGAGAAAGAACGAGTCTGGAAAAGTTATTGAACATAAAGCTAGGGCACTGTAAAACCGTGAGGTAAGGAAACCTGTGGTTGAATGTTTTGGGATGTTAATTGCATAGTTTAATTATATAAGCAGAATTACGCTGGAAAGGTCGATGCACAGTGCTTTGAGTTTAAGGGAATGAATTAGATTGAGATTTCCACATGGACTAACACATATGAAATCATCGTAAGCCAGTTGGATGTTGAGATTTGAATCAAATATGTTTAAAGTCAATGGTCAAACATATGAGAATTAAGTGCGTAATTAAATGAAAAACATTGGGGTTTGAATTATATAAGTGCGCTGGATTGTGAATGTGTTGATTTAATGAACCAATATCAAGGCTAATGGAATGAGGGTGCATTATGGATTTGTGTAAAGTGCTTCTGGAGTTAATCCAGTGATTTGTGTGGGTTGATGTCCTTTATTAAAAGGAACAAGAGCATATTTCTTTTTTTGGCTTATGATTGTATCTAATATTAAAAGTCATGTGAAATTGTGGTGGTAGAAAGGAATTGAGGGACTAATGAGGTATGGAATATGGATTGTGGGAACATTTGAATAGTGAGTTGTTTGACAATTTGATGCTTATGAAATGGGTATGGTAAAAAGTTTTGAAAATGCCAGGGATTGGTGTTTTTTATTTGGGCAAAAGCTGAGCAGCATGTTTGATATGTGTTATTATTGAAGATCCTGGTTATTGCAGGCTTGGCCTGCATCACAATCACCCTTGATCTAGATTTTAGAGCTTGAGAAAGGGTGGTCAAAAGAATTGTTCACACATTTAACACCATAGGAAGTCCAGAGATTCACTTATCTCTACCCAACAACCAATGAATTTGATACCCCAATTCTTGTACCCTAAATCGGAAATCCTAAGGACACTAGAACACTGGAAACATGTAGCATTCTGGTTATTCAATCACTGGAACATGCTTGTCCCAACCCATTTTGTGCTCCCATGATGCTTATTTTCTCACTATGCTTTCATAAGCACCTCCTTGAGGCCATGATCCCTCCTTTGTGTGTATTGTACTCTCTTTTTTCTCCACTCTATGTATCTTCTCTTCCTCTCTATTATGTCATACAATTCCATGTTCCACCACCTCCAAAGGCTATCCCTCTACTCTCCTGATTCCTCCTTCTTCTATTCCATTGAATACTCTCTCTTATTATTCTCTTTCTCCAGCCACCTTCTTCATTCCATTGTGGCCATAGATTGTCATAGGTGTGTTTTCCTACTAGTGCAACCCACTCTTTAAATTATTTTTTGTCCTTTTTTTCTTGTGGACTTGCCCAACAGGTTATGGCTCTCATCCTCTTTGCCTCCAACTTAATCAATGTATATTCAGCCCTAAGATGCAATGAGCACTTCAAAAAGAGAAGTTCAAGTCTAGGGGAAATGCTAAAATCACACTCAATAGTCATTGCATGACTCAATTTCCCAAACAACCTCCTCCCCAAACTCTGGAATCCCTGTCCCATCTCTCACACAATTTATGTTCTTACATTTTCATGATTTATTACCATAATCGTTATAATCATTCAGAAGAACAACCCAAAAATATTGTCACGATACTTAATCATAAAGTTACTTTGAATGGGGATATACTTCAATTAAAAAGATTTTATAATTTTTATTTCAAATACTTATTTATTGACCTATTTTTTTTTGGCTTTTGTTTTCATCATCCTCATTTGTTTTTTGGAGTATTGGAATAATAGGAGGGTGTTGATCCATCACACCTTATTGAAAAGGTTAAAGAAATTTGAAGATTCAACACTTTCAGGGTTCAGTTGAACTCATTCTCAGAAATTAGGGTTTCTTCTGTGTGATTGGTTTCCACTGATATGGAAGTATCGTATTCTAATATCTAGGAGGCCACAGTTGGAAAATTATCAATAGTAGAAGCTTCTAAACTTCAAAGGATTGCTACACATAGAGGCTAGTATCTCGAAAAGAAGGGAGGAGAATAGAAAGTTGTGGTTGCCTAACCTAAAAGAAGAGGTGGAAACGTTGCGAACAACATTACAAGAAGAGCGAAGGAAAGTTAGAGCCAAATAGCTAAAGAATATATCTACACTCTATGTCCTATCAGTAGGGTTTTGCATTTATTCACGTTAAAAATAAAAAATAAAAGAGGGTTTCAGTTCATTGGGTGATCAAGGGAATTCTGGTAGAGTTTCAAGTCCCATCAAGTGAAACCTTCATGGGCTAATGGAGTCGTTTGGCCTATCATTTTGGATTTTGGCATGGATCGTGTTGTTCCTATCACCTAGTCATGAAGAAATACAAGGTTTTAATATTGGTAATTTGGCAGATTAAAGGAATTAACTTTGGACTGTGGTCATATATTTAGTTCATCTTTTATTTAGATTGATGTTTTTTCAGAGATTTGGTATGTGTAAATTTTTTTAGAGCTAATGTGTGGTGAATGGTATTTTAATTGCGGATATTTGTCTAAGAGGAACATAATAATTTGATATTTTTTAATCTAAATATAAAGATTCATATTTAAATGAGTCTACTAAATTATATGAGTCTACTAAAATATATGGAGAAAATTACATAAATTGGAAGTTTAAGTTGCTTACGTTAACAGAAGGTTACAATGTTTGGTCAATCGCATCTTGAGCCAACCTGCACTTACAACGATTGAATATAGAGACCAAGTTAAATGTACTATTGAGAATGTCCATAAAGAACATTATTAATCCTCATAATAAAGATTGCAATACACCTCAAGAAACCTATGATACACTTAAAAGATTATATAAAGCTTCAAATACAAATCAAATGTCATTCTTAAAGAAGAGACTTTTCTTAATTTATATGGAGGTAAATAAAAATATTATTGACTTTCCTCTTAAAATTAAATAAATTCATGATAAGCATGGTGTTATTGGTGAAAAGATTTCAAGCAGTGATCTAGTAACAATGACATTAAATGCGTTTAAGACGAGACAATAAACTTTATTTGCTAATATATTTTTGTTTGAGCATGTAGGCTTAGGTACATGGGCATGACCATTGGGGCTAATTAGACAGCCCATGAGCACCTATATATTGGAGGGAAATGTGACAACATTTCACCACATAGAAATTCATCTCTTGTGAAGCATATCAATCTAAGAGGGGTCGTAGATCTCTAAAGGAAGACAATGAGGGGTTTTCTCTGCAAGAAGAAGTTTTAAGAAGAGGCCAATATTTATGTCAGTCTTAGAGTGGGTCGGGAGGGCCTCTGTCAAGCCATAGAGGTCTCCAGAGGCCACATAGGGCCTCACTCAGTCATAGGGCAGGCTGAGACGCCTCAGTATCCCTAGGAGTAGGCGTCGAGATACCTCAGTTTGAGAAGAAGGCTAAAGAGACTACTATTTTGTGGAAATGAGATTGTTGAGTAGTTTTTGTGAAGTGTTTTCATTAGAGGATAGCATGGAGAGTAGGGTATGAAGGCTATAATGCAGTGATATTGATGGAAAAAGTTGATTGTGTGTAGTTGTTGATTTGGGGTTGAATTATATAATGATCTTGACAGATTAAGCCATAGTGAGAAGCTGATCATGTTTGAGATGGATATATGCAAGAAATTTGAAGGACAAATACCTTTTTAGCATTTGATTGGACAAAGACATTAAAGGAGCAATTTATTTGTGTGAAGGAGGCAAAGGACTTTCAGGTGTCAAGAGAAAGTTGACAGAAAGTGTTAGAAGCTAGATAGAACAAGTCAAGTTTTGTTCCTATTATTTTTGCCAACTTGATGGTCAAAGGGAGTTGAAATCAAGAGCTAGTTGTTTTGTATTAGGGCTTTGTAAGGCCATGATCCCTGGTACAAGAGCTCTATGTTTGATTTATTAAAGGAATAATAAAAACAAGTTTTGGGTCAAATATTTGTCCTGTGTAGTTTCATTAATTCATTTTTGTTACATTTTCATTGTGCAAAGTGCTTGTAAGCTGTGTACTTCAATGTGTTTATGATTGTGATTAGACATAGACCAGATTTGGGATACTAAGGGAAAAGCAACATGGTATCAGAGCTACTTTGAAGGAACAATTGAATTAGAGTGTGCATAATAAGAAGCTGAAGAGGCAGTTGATTGATTGTTGTTGAAGGACTAACAAAATGGAATAGTTAGTCGCTATTCTAAAGTATGAGGATAGGTTGGAAGTGTTGTCCAACTACAGTCCTTGGATAGAAAGGATCATACTGGTCTTATTGGTGAAAATGATTTGGGAGTTTTCTAACAAGGAGATTAAAAACCCAAGAGATCCAAAGGAGTTAAAAGCATATGAAGAGTTGGGTGTGAAGGCTAAGTTAATCATATTAGATGGTGTAAAGGTGTTACCTCATCTAACTAGGAAGAACATTACACGTGATATGTGGAAGGATCTTTAGGACTTGTTCCAGAATAAGAACAAGGAACAATTGTTGTTATTAAGAGAGAAGTTAAAGAGCACCAAAGTGTTGGATGACAAGGGTGTGGCTATGTTTTTGACGAGGGTGTATCAAATTTGTGATGAGCTTGCTGCCATTGGTGATAGTGTTCCAGAGTTAGAACTAGTGAGGATTTCCTTGAAGGGATTCATAAAGGAATGAAAGCCATTTATCAAAGGCATAGTTGCTCAAGACAAGCATCCAAATTGGAATAGGTTATGGGATAACTTTATCCAAGAAGAACTGCAGGATGAGGATCTTCATAAGAAGACATATGATGGAGAGAACATGGTTCTTGTAGGAAATATCAAAAGTAAAGCAAAAATGGATTTGAGCAACGTGAATTGTTTTACATATCATGAGCATGGTCATTATGCGACTAAATATCCGTGTTGGAAGAAGTCGGATAATGAGAAGAAGAAGGAGATAGAAATGACTGCTACATCTTCAAATGAGTAAAATGACTTCTCAAGAAGGTTTGAAGAGGAATTTTATTTGGTTTCTCATTTCTCTAAGGGCACCATTGATGATGGTGCATGGTTCATTCATAGTAGAACATCAAGGCATACAACAAGATCACAGGAAGTATTTGAGACTCTAACCAAATGGGACTTTTTTTTTTTTTTGTAAGCTGCGGTAATTTATTATCTACAGGAAAATAATAGTACAAAACTTAGGTTCCTCAATCTGCCCCGAAGGGAACCAGATATGTTGGAACCTATACTTACAAACGCCATAAACGATATCATAACTGTTCAAAGTCCAGACTGCTAAGAACATAAAGGTCTTTCTACAGTCACAAAAGAACGATAGACTCAAAATGTGCGTTCCCAAAAGGATAAACCCATAAACAGCTGCCGCAAAGGCGGCCCAGATGGAACTTTGTAAAAAACCAGAAAATAATGACAGGCTCAACATACTCATTCCCAAAAGCAAACCCCTAAACAACAGCCACAAGGGCGACCCAAATTGAACATCTAAAAACTTAGAAAATGAGAAGCAGAAGGAAAAAGGGAAAAACCAGGCGAATTTCAGCACTGGCGAACATCAGTCGATGTTGATATTGATTCCGTCCTTCCTCTGCTCCATCAACATAGCCTTGATATCTTTGAGGAGGTCATTCTATTGCCTGACCAACATTTCCACATTTGCCACTTCTTTTTTCGCCGCCGCAGTATCCTGAGCCATCTCCACCATTTCCGCTGCAACCTGTTCCATGGCCTTAGCCAGAAGGTGCTTCAAGACCCAGTAGGTGTGGAGAGCGCGACGGTACAAGGTGAGCCTGCCCCGAGTATGACCAGGGTCTGGTAACTGTAGAGACCAATCATTCATTTCCCGGTCTGAAGGCTCCTCGAGCACTTTCTCCTCCATAGCTTCAATAAGGTTCCTAATGTGAGCATTTGAATCCAGATTGTAGGTCTGTTCTACCTCATTCACTGTTTGACTGATAGACCTGTTTCGCCTTTTGTGTCTTTTCTGTGTCCGGCTACCCTCCGCCTTGCTGGTGACCTGTCGGGGGCGACCGCGACCTCTCTTCGCCTGCTGATTTCTCCCATCTCCCTCCTTAACACGCTGCGAGCTTCTACTACTCTGCCCTGTCTCAAATATTTTTCGTCGGGGTTCCTTGGCCTGTCTGCAGTCAAGCTCCTCCGAGCTTTCTATTTCGATTTTGGTCCTACCCCCTTCAGCTTGCCTGCCGTCTGCAGCAGCCTTCTCCTCTTGGCCATCCTTAGCTCTGCGGTCACTCATTTTCGCGCGGTTGAGACGCTGGTTGGGGTTATGCTGCCTGAGCGTCGCTTCACTCGTCACCTCCTTCACAATGCTTCTGTGAGACATTTTCACTATGTACCTCTTTATAACTCTCCATCCACAATTGCTCCCATGATGCGGAGACTCCCTCTTGTGCTTGCCACTTATGCCACGAATGCGAGCTTTGGAGTTGTGAATCAAAATTTGTTTTGGGCCGCGACCCTGCCTTGCTGCAAAATCATTAATTGTGACTGACGAGATGTGGAGTGCGCCGCCCTTCTATCTTCTCCTAATAGCCTCCGGATGTTGCCTTGATCTCCCTCTCCCTCTCCACGCGGGGGTGTGATTAAGCCTGTTCTGCATCATGATTATCCTTTCTAATGAGTTGGTTTAGCCCGTCCCATTGTGCCAGCATTTCCTGATTGGTCCAGCTGTCATCGATTGGCTCCATTCGTTCATTGCTTTCCCAATTCGTCAAGCAGTCCACTGGTTTATTTCCTTCTCGTCTAACATGCGACGTGATCGTGAAATCAATATCTGTAAGCAGTTCCCCGATGTCTCGGACTGTGCTAGCGCTTCGCCAACTTTTCACCACCTTCTCCCAACTCTTCCCTTGGATTAACTGCCTGATCGCATTAATCACCATGGTGGAATCCCCTTCAATTTCTAACTTTCTGTAGCCGTTTCTTCTGGAAATTTTGAGGCCTTGGTAAACCGCCATGAATTTTGCCTCATTATTGGTCATTGTTCCTACATGTTCAGCGTAGATCCATTCTGTAACTCCTTCCCCATTTCTGAAGATTCCGCCAAAACCCGCTGGACCCGGATTCCCTTTAGCGACTCCATCACAATTGAGTTTCATAAATCCGTCTGGCAGCTTTCTAAAAACCGAACGACTTTGATTTGCTAATTGGCATTTCTATTTGGAAGCTTGATGGAATATCATCCCCTTATCTACGTTTAAATTCTTGAGGATTTCTGTTTCAACTTCTATGCTTTTCCAGTCTTCATCTGCCCAGTTGTCCGCTAGGATTGTCTCTTTGATTTGCTTTAATGTGCTCGTCCATATTTCCTCCGGGACTGTGGAATTTCCTTTAAAAATTCTACTGTTTCGTTCCCACCATAAATTCCAAACAATGAAGCCAGCTGAAATGCTCCACGCCCGTCTGAGAATTTTGCTATGGAACTTTCCTTCTCCCCACTCGCTAAGGGTTTGGATTATATCCTGCGGGTTTCTTGCTGTTGTCGCGAATAGATTTTTCGTTTGCTCCCACTGGAGTTGAGCTGCACTGCAGCCATTTAGCAAGTGTTCCTGGTCTTCTTCTGCGGAATTACAGAGGCAACATCTCGCGGGGCCATAGAATCCTCTTTTTTGGATTCTGTCCCAAGTTAAAATCCGCTTTCTTCCAACCAACCAAACAAACAGCTTTATCTTCGGCCACCACTTTGTTTTCCATATCTTTTTCCATTTTTGTTCTTCCTCTCCTGGATCATTCTGGGTTTTTAGTTTATAGGCTTCTTGTATTGAAAATATCCCTTTTGTTTCTTTGCCCCATCGGAGGATATCTCTACCATCTCTCTCTTTTATCTTCCTGGAATCAATTTCCTTCCTGTACGCAATTTTTTGTTCTTCTGTTGCATTCCTCTTCCATTCCTCCAGAGGTTTCCATTCTCGCCATTCCTCATTTCCAGGTGCTGCATTCCAATAATCTTTGACTGTCAGGAATCCTCTGTCTACACCTGTTCTGTGAATTTCCTGCATGCCTTGTAGGTTCATCATTTTTCCCTTTTGCTACCAATCTTCATCCCAAAATCTCGCTATCTGGCCTCCTCTTATTTCCCAGAATATATGATTGTCAACTAAGGCCCTGCTTTGGAGGGATAAGTTCCAAATATCTGAGCCTCGAGGGATATTTTGGTCTCTAAGAATTCCTTCCGGGGAGAGAGGCATATTGTATTTAACAGTCCAGATTTCTTTCCATAAATCCGGACCCCCTTGTAGCCATCTCCATCTTAATTTTGCAGCAAGAACTTGATTTAAGATCCAAGGATCTCTGAGGCCTAAGCCACCTTTTTCCTTGGGCTTGGTTAGACTCTTCCATGAACAGAGGGCCCATTTCTTTTGTTGTTTCGGGCCGCCCCATAGAAATTTTCTATAGATCTCAACGAGTTTATTACAAATTCCTTTGGGGGCAGCCATAACATATAATGGGTATATCAGGATTGCTTATATAGTGGCTTTGAGCAGCACAACCCTAGCTGCCAGGTTCAGAGCGCAGAAGGTCCAGTTATCCAACCTTTTCATGATCTTTTCGATGATATTTTTCCAGTTTCCTATTTTAAGGGTAGATGCGTCCAGCATAGTTCCTAGATATTTGGTAGGGAGATCCCCTGTCCTATATCCGCTGTGTTAAAGAAAAAGGTTCTGGATTTGTCCTTATTCACTTCCATCCCTGAACCATCCATAAATAGCTCTAGAATTTTCTTTATCCTTTTGACTTCTTGCAGGGTGGCTTTGCAGTATATCATTATGTCATCCACAAATTGTTGGTGTGTGACTGTAGTTCGATTCCCCCATAATCGGAGGCCTTGAATTTTCCTTTCTCTTGCTTCTTTTTAAAAATATATACCTAATCCTTCTGCTGCAATTATGAAGAGAAAGGGAGATAAAGGGTCCCCTTGTATGAGACCTCTCGAGGCATTGAAAGTTGCTGTTGGCGCTCCATTCAGCAAAATAGAGAAATTCGGAGTGGAGATCATGCTTATGATCCAGTTAACCCATCTATCACAGAATCCAAAGGCTTTAAGGATTCTTTCAAGGTACTTCCAGCTTAGCCTGTCATAAGCTTTTGAAAGGTCAAGTTTAATTAGCATACCCTTTTCTTTTTTAGTTTTCATAGTGTGAAGGACTTCCTGGGCCACCACAAGCCCATCCAGAATCTGCCTTCCTTCAACAAACCCTGTTTGTTCTGGAGAAATAATGCTTGGTAGGATCAGTTTTAATCTCTCGGAAACTATTGATGCCACTATCTTATAGATGACATTACACAGGGCTATAGGGCGAAAGCCATCAGCCTGCTCAGCCTAATTAGTTTTTGGAATCAGGGTTAAAAGGGTTGAGTTTATTCCTGGCCATATTCTTTGATTTATTCTGGCCTCCTCTACCACTTCCAGAACTTATGCTGCAAGGAACTTCCATCTTGCTTGAAAGAATTCTACTGTGTACCCATCCGGGCCAGGAGCTTTGTTCCTTTTCATGTTTCTAACAATGTCCTCCACTTCTTCCATGGTGATTTTTCACATGAGTGCCAAGTTTTGGTCTCTTGTAACTACATTTGGAATTTCACCACTTATTTTTTCTATGGCATCTGCTCTGTTGGTTTGTGGTTCCCTTAGAATGTCTTTGAAGTGTTTTACCAGAACTTTTTCAATTTCTTCATGCTGAAGAACTCTTTGCCCTTCTTGGTTTTTTATAGAGAATATTTTGTTTCTTTGTCTATGCTGAACCATTGCTTTATGGAAAAACTTTATATTCCTCTCTCCCTCCCTAAGCCATTGTACCCTTGATTTTTGCTTCCATAAAATCTCTTCTTGTTTTCTTCTTTCTTCTAGCTGATTTAGTACTCTGCCTTCTTCTTGTGTTCTCTCCTCTTCTATTCCTTCCCTGATATCCATCTGCTGAAGGTCTGCCATTCTCTGCTCTAGTTTCTTTTTGTCTTCCGTGATATTCCCAAATTCTTCTTTATTCCATTTCTTTATCTTATTCTTCATCTCCTTCAGTTTGAGTTGGAAGGTGTGCATCTTATTTTTTCCCCTTTGCTCGCTCATCTTCCACCATTCTTCTAGCTTCTCCATCAGACCTTCATTTCTTAGCCAGAAAGCTTCGAACCTGAAGGGCTTATTGGGAGGCCTTTGCTTTAAGTCTATCTCTAATTTAACCGGCCAATGGTCCGAGCCTGCTACCGGTAGAATGGTGGCCTCTATAAATACATCTTTAAACATTATTTGTTCTGAAATTAAGAATCTGTCAAGGCGGGAGGCTATTTGGTTTGCGCCTCCTCTCCTATTGTTCCATGTATGTCTTCCATTGATGGTTTGAATGTCAATCAGCTGCTGGTCCCTTATGAGGTCTCCAAACAATTCCATGACCTTATCCGTTCTTCTATTTCCGCCTCTTTTTTCATCTAAGGTTTTAATAAGATTAAAATATCCTCCTACTATCCATTGTTTTCCAGGTATGAGGCAGCGCAGGGCTTTTATATTTTACAAGAAGTTTTCCTTCTCACTTTGAATATGAGGACCGTACACCCCTGTTATAATAACCTCTTCATTCGTTCCTACTATACTTGTTGTACCAGATAAGATTCTTGGGAGACTCATCCAGTTACTGAAGTGTATTTCCTCTGGGTTCCAGATAATTATCAGGCCACCAACGCTTCCACTTGCATCTAGCCCCATCATTTCATAGCTACTTCTACTTTTGTTCAGAATTTCTCTCATTTTCTCAATACTTATTTTTGTTTCCTGTACTATCATTACACTAGGCTTCTCTTTTTTCAATCTTTCATTCAAATACCATTGTTTGCCTCTGCTGTTGAGGCCTCGTATATTCCAGGTTGTAATAATCATCTTAACAATTTTGGGGGGGATTGGAAGACCTCCGAAAGAGGGATCACTCTTCCAGAGTTGACAAGCATCTCACCCACTTCTTAGATCATTTCCCCCAGAGTTTTCCTCCCTCATTTTTTGCCTCCCTTGCCAATGCTGCCCACTCCTATGCTTTGTGTTTCTTGTTTCTCTGGTTGTTGATTTTCCTTTTCTTCTGTCAGTCTCTTTTTTGCCTTATATCTTTGAAATGCTTCTTTGTATTTTTGTTTTTTTTCTTCTGGGATGAATCTTTCATCAAGCCTTTTCCATTCCTGAAGAAGTTTCGCCATTACTTGTTCTTCTTCTTCTCCTTTTGTTTTCTTTGGGTCTATTTCCATGTCTCCTTGATCGCCTTGGGTTTCACCTGTGGGTTCAGCCCCCTGTTCGTTATTCCTATTATCTGCCTCTTTGTTTGATTTTTTAGTTATTACCTCCATTCCATCTATTTCTTCTTCTTCGCTCGCTTCTGCCTCCAGCTCTTCTTCCTGTAGGGCTTTAAACATGTTTATTGATTCTGTTTTCTGGGTTACATTCGGACTACCCCTCTGCATCTTTTTATTTCCTCTTCCCCTTCTTCTTGGAACTTCTCTGAAATCCTCTCTTTCTTCCCCTGTTTTCCTTGTTGTGTTGCCTCCGCTTTTTTCTGCTTCCTTTTCCTGTTCAGCTAGCATAATAGGGAATTCCCTAAACAGATGACCATATTCATGGCATCTTCGGCAGCAAAAGGGGATATGTTCGTAGTCTATAGGTTGATGCCATAGCTCATCATGATATTCTAGTTCTATAGTGTCTGGGAGAGGCTCTGTAATGTTCATGTACGCACATATTCTAGCATAGGTGTTGAACTTCCCTCTCTTAGTTGTTTCCGCCACTTTAACAAAAGATCCTATAGTATTTCCTATGCCTTTAAGGATCTCAAGTTCCCAGAATTCAGATGGCAAACCAAAGAGTCTGATCCAAATCGGAGCAGCTAACATCCTTTCCTTATCTGGGTTGTAGCATTCAACCCATTCTCTCATGAACAGACCAGTGTTGTTCATGAAATAAGGTCCTTCCTCAAAGACTCGTCCCCTATCTTCTAGGTTGGAGAAAATAACAGTGAAGAACCCCTTTTCTCCCAACTTGACTTCCACATGTCCTTTTGGTTTCCACCTCTGATAGATCCATCTCATAAGATCCTTTTCAGCGGGCTAGTATCCTATGAACTTGCAAATCAAGGCATAATCACGCATATGGCTTCTGTAAGTTTCTAGTTTATTAGGTGGGATGACAAACCTGGGTCTGCTCGAAGTCCTAGGTAGGCATTTGCTCTGGAAACCTGATCTCCTTTGTGCTCCCGTTTCTGAAGTTTCTCCTTCATTGGTTTGGCCTCCTTCACTCTGCTTTTCCTTTCTATTTTCCCCTGTTAAGGCTGCCTTGAAGGAGGGGATCTCTCCCCCCCATTCTTCGTCTCCATTCGTTCCCCTCCCAGCGCAATTCAACCTTGGTTCGTGAACCAAGCCCGATGAGAAGCAGGTGATCCTGCTGGTTGCACAGAAAACCCTAGTTACCTGCACGTGATCTCGACTCCCGCCAGGCTCCCACTTCCACCTTCCTCCTAACCAAATGGGACTTTAAATTGCATATGGAAGTTGGGAATAAAAGTAAGAAGAAACATTACATCAATATGTATTAAAAAAACATTTCAAAAAATATCCATGCGCGCTCCTCTGCTCCCGCCGCCGTCTGCAACCTGGTTTGATTCATTCGTCGACCGCTCAGATGGCCCCCCTGGAGGCTCCACCGGAGGAGGCAACACTTCATCATGCTTTCTCAGCATTGATCATCTCTTTGCCTCCTTAGCGAGCTTGCCCTTTAGTTGCCAAGTTTGTAAAAAAAATTGAGGGGTTACAAGAAGTCTCTCTCCCTCCTACTTTGCCCAGAAAGGCTACTCTTGCTCTGGCGGAAAAAGGACTTATAGGGAAATTTACAGGACTCTAGCCCTCCCCAAAAACCATCGAGATGTGGGTGGAAAGGAATTGGACAGACAAAACTCAAGGAAAAAATTCTATCAAATTTTGTGGAAAGGGGTATATCACCTTTCATTTTGACACAAAGGAAGACAAGGATTTAATCTTCCGCAATGGACCTTACTTCATGGATTCCAAAGGTTTGTATTTAAACAAATGGACTTCGGACTTCGACCCGAAGCTTGATATTCCTAAAGCGGTTCCTGTTTGGGTTTGTCTTCCTCACCTCCACTTGCATTTCTGGGGAGATGAATCAGTTCGTGCTATTGGGAATGTTGTCGGGAAATACATTGATCGGAGTGAGCCAAGAGAAAACATGCAGGCTTGTGCCCGTATCTACATTGAAGTTGATATGGGTAAAGGCCTACTAGAAGCCATTAAACTCAAAGTCGATGACTGGATGCACATTCAGCAACTTGACTATGAGCAGATCCCCTTCAAGTGCAAGGTATGTCATGAGTATGGTCACTTTGCTAGTCATTGCACTAAGCTCTCTAATGTTGATAATACTCCGCAAGAAGAACAATGGTAAACCGTCAAAAAGAAAAAAATAGCCCCTAGTCATAAACTATCCAATGAAGTTGGTCCTTCCTCTCAACCCCCCCCCCCCCACATCTCTCCTACCTCTTCTCCGCCGCCTTCATTCCCTCTTCCTTCTTCCCCTCAACCGCCCCAATCTTCTATCCGCCAGTTGGATCACCTTCTTTCCTCTCCCTCCATCAATCCCTTTCATGTCCTCTCCCTTCTTGAAGAATCCCCTGCCCCGTTGACTGAATCTGAGCCTCCCTCTTCTGTTCATCCCCAGGTCATTCGCTCTTCCCTCCCATCAGATCCTCCCCCACTCAAAATCACCCGAAGCAATTCCAAGGAACATGGATCCACTCTAGTCAGTCAAAAGAAGCCTGGAAGAAAGTCTTCCAAACAACACAGGGATGAGAATGCGTAAAAAGACATAGCACTAGGGCTCCAGAACCCTATAGAGTCATATATACAAGGATCAATAGATAAAGACACAACAAACAAAGATAAGGGAGGGAGAGAAACTCCTTGAATCTCACTTTTGAAATGATTAAAATTCTCTCATGGAACAATAGGGGACTAGGGCACCCCTCCAAAACTAATGCCTTAAAGGATCTTATAAACCAAGAGAAGCCAACCATTGTCTTATTGCAAGAAACAAAACATATACATTCAGATATTAGCAAGATCATTGAATACCATAAGCGCTATAAAGGATGTATATGTGAATCCAGAGGGGCCTCAGGTGGAATTGCTACTCTTTGGCATTAGGATGAGTGGAACAGTGCAACAGAGGTAATAGAACAGCATTGGTTAAAGACAGTATTGCAGAGCAATATGAGAAAACAACAGATTGTAATTTACAATGTCTATGCCCGTAATCATTATAGGGAAAAAGAAGTTTGCTGGGATTCCCTCAGCAAGAACATAGCAGAAGAAGACATCAGCAACATCATTTTAGGGGGTGACTTAAATCTAATATTACATGCCAATCAAAAACTGGAGGAAGCTTCACTCCAGACCCTTTTAGAAACCAGCTGGAAAACATAATGCAACATGGTGATCTTGTCGCTATCATCCCAAAAAATCGTAAATACACCTGGAGTAATCGCAGATTGGGCAGCAGTAATATTATGGAGAGACTTGACCGATTTCTGGTAAATGTTTCCTTTCTTTCCACGTTTTCAACTGTCAACGCCACCATCCTTCCCTTTGCTGCCTCACATCATTTCCCCACTACATTAGCTCTTGAATCTCACTGTCCTCTGGGCCCACTTCCCTTTAAATACAATCATATATGGAACGACTACCAAGCAGTCAAAGATCTGGTCCAGTAAACTTGGTGTCAACATGTTGAAGGATCTCCAAGCTTTATATGGGAAAGTAAACTCAAAAATGTGAAAAATGCACTCAAGAATTGGGCTAAAACGCAGTATAAACAGCCAAAAGAAAAGAAACAAGAGGTGAAAGCCAAAATTGAAGACCTTCACTATGCAATAGAAAAACAAGAGTATCAACAGCCTGAATAGATTCAAGAAGAAAACCTTTACAACCAGCTATGCAACATTAGAAGAGAAGAGGAAGAAAAATGGCATATAAAATATAGGCAGACATGGCTGAAAAGCAGAGATAAGAACACAACTTTTTTCCATAAGCAAGCCACTGTTTGGAAAATAAGAAACAACATAACAGCTATCATAGATAACGCAGGGACTCAACACAATGATCAATCAGCCATCAAAAGCGCTGCCTCAGATCATTTCAAAGATCTCTTAATTGAATCAGGGGAGGAAGAAAACTATGCTAACCTCTTGCAGCACTTTCCAACAAAGATTACATCAGAATTAAATGAAAGGTTGAGAAAAGAAATAAAAGAGGAAGAAATCATGGAAGCAATTTGGTGCCTCCAACCAGACAAGGCACCAGGGCCGGACGACTTTTCTATATGTTTTTATAGAGAATATTGGGAAATGATAAAAAAGGACCTCACTAAATATTTCAAATGGATATAGAGGAAAAGCAAAATAGGAGGCTACACAAACTCAACACATCTAGCCCTCATTCCAAAGGAGAACCGTCCTTCCAATTTTTCTCACTTCAGACCAATATCATTATGTAACTCTTCCTACAAAATATCACAAAAGTCCTCGCTTCCCATCTCAAACCTCTCCTGCCAATGTTAATTTCTGAAAATCAAGGAGGCTTTATGGCTAAGAGGAAAATCTTAGACTCTATCCTCTTAGTTCAGGAAGCCATTCTAGGAATGAAAAGGGATTCATTCTAAAAATTGGATTTGGAAAATGCCTTCGATAGGGTAAGACATTCCTTTCTATTTGATGTTCTTCAGAAAATGGGCTTCTCCTCCTCCTTTATTGAAATCATAAGAGCTTGTATCTTTGAGCCTTGGATTGCTCCTCTTATCAATGGCAAACCTGGGCCTTCCTTTCGATCCTCAAGAGGATTACGGCAAGTTTGTCCTTTATCTCCCTACCTTTTCCTCTTAATGGTTGAGTCCTTCAGTTGCACGCTTGACCATAAGCAGTAGACAGGCATCATCACTGGTATTAAATTTGAAGATGGAGTGAAAAACATCAATCACTCTCAATTTGCTGATGATACCTTACTGCTTGGAGGGGCGACCACAATCATAGCTCAAAGATTCAAATCCTTATTAGGAAAATTCATGAGATACTCAGGGGGGTTGATTAATCACCTCAAAAGTTGTATTTATGGATGGAATGCCTCAGCTCACATGCTCCAAAGAATTGGCAACATATTTGGTGTTCCTTGCAAGTTAAATTGGGATCACTTCAGCTACCTGGGAATGCCTATGAGTATAGGGAAACAAGGGTTGATGTTTGGGAATTAACTTTAGATCAAATTAAAAGAAAAGACCAAAAGTGGGGAACTACTTGGCTCAACCCAGCTGGACGACTGGTGCTCCTCAAATTGGGCCTTTCCTCTCTTCCCCTCTATCAATTTTCCCTTACTCAAGCTCCAGCTTCTTTTCTCAGCAAAATGGACAGTGTTCTTAGATTCTTCCTTTGGCAGGGCGGGAAAAATGAGAGGAAAAAATTCAACTTGGTAGGATGGAAACAAGTCATTCAAAACCAAGAGAAAGGAGGTCTTGGCATTAGATCTCCAACACTCACAAATTTAGCCTTTGGCGGAAAGTTAGTCTGGAGACTTATTGAAGGCCAATCAGCCTGGTGGAAAAATGTTTTGGGGGCTAAATACCTTAGTCACCCAAGGCAGCAATTGCTTACAGTTCAAATACCCAACAAAAACTGCACAAAGATTTGGAAACTTTGTAAAAAAGCCATCCCCTTTATGGCTCAAAATGTCTCCAAGGTGGCTAAAGGAGGTAGGGAAATCAACATCGGTGCTGACAAAATTATGGGGAACCCACCACTCAACAGTCTCCCAGGTATGGCTTCAATAATATTTTTTCTTCAATGCAAAGGAATATGCAATTTAGACCAAATTTCTCAATGGGACGCAATAACCCATTCTTGAACGCGATGGAATTTTCCTCCCACCCCTCAACGCCTCAAAGAGAATTTCGACGAAATTTTCAAACATCTTCACAGCATTGCACCCACTCTTAAAAATGGCAAGGACGAATTCAGAAAAGTAAGAAGAATGTTATACAGTCATGTATGGTGCCATTCGAATGGAGTAAAGAGGGTTGTTATGAGTGCCGGATTAACTGTGGGTCCTAGAGCCCAAGTGTAACATGTTTTCTATCTTAATGATTGAGGTAAGGTGTCTGGGGTGATTTTCTAGGATGGTAAGGTAATGCTTAGATCTAGAGACTCTCTAACTCCACTACAATAGTCATTGGAGTTAGGGAGAGTGGTCTATACATGATGAAGGGAAAGTATATAGGCCAAGGGAAAAATCAAGTTCCTAAGATTCAATGGGAGTCAAGTTTGAGTGAGAGTTTGCATGTTTAATGGGAGAATCAACAACCCAAGAAGAGTGCATGGTTAGTAAGGAGTAGGGAGACTTGCATAGATGTAAATAAGGAACAATAGAATGGCCTAAAGGCTTATCAAAAGAAGAAGAAGAAAGAGGCTTCTAGTGGTAGAGACGCTTCCAAGGAACGTGTTGCTCATTATTCAGTGTATGCTACAATGATGGACACTAGAAATTGGGATAATGTTCTTGATGAATTACTTTTGAGGAATGGAAGTAACTCCCTCGCTAAGAGGATCTGTTGAAAAGTGTATATTGAGAGGTACTCCCACAAGTATAGGGTACTTGACTTGTGTAGATTTGACCCACCAAAATTTGTTTCGTTGGTCAAAGTACCCAAGCAATGGGTTTTGAACCCAAAGGAGTATGTTTAAGATAAGGAAATAATTTTTATTTGCTAATATATTTGTGTTTGAGGATGTAGGCTCAGGTTAGGTAGGTACCTTTAATATGACTGTTGGGGCTAATTAGACACCCCATTAACACCTATATATTGGAGGCAAATGTGAAGGAATTTCATCGCATAACTATTTGTTTCTTGTGAAGAATAACAATCTAAGAGGGGTTGCAGATCTCTAAAGGAAAAGGATCATGTTTTTCTATTCAAGAAGAAGGTTTAAGTGGAGTTCAAGATTATTTTCTATCTCATAGTGGGACAAGAGGGCCTCAACTAGGCTGGAGGAAGGTGTAGAGGGTCATCGAGGATGTAGAGGTAACTGCAGAGGGTTGTTGAGATAATAGAGGTAGTCACATAGGGTTGCAGAGGCCACAAGGGACCTCAGTTAATCACAGAGTAGGATGAGAGACCTCAAGAGCCCTAGGTGCAGGGGTAGAGCTACCTCAAGTTGAGAGGAAGGCTATTGGTACTATTATTCTCAGGAGATTGTTGAGTAATTTTTGTGAAGTCTATTCATCAAAGGAGAGCATGAATAATATGGTTTGAAGGCTAGAATACAATGATCTTGATGGAGAAAGTTGATTATCTAGTGTTGTTTATTTGGGGATGAATTATACAATGATCTTGAAGGATTAAGCCACTGTGAGAATCTGACCATGCTTGAGGTTGATATATACAAGAAATTTGAAGGAAAAAATACCTTGTGAGCAAATGATTGGAAAAATAAATTAAAGGGGTAATTTGTTTGTGTCAAGGAAGCAATGGAATTCTAGGTGTGAAGAGAAAGTGAAAAAGAGGGAGGGGATCTAGGTACAACAAGTAAGTCAATTTTTGTTCTTGTTCTTTTTGGAAAATTGAGGGTTAAAGGGAGTTGACCTCATGTCATAGTTTTCTTGTATTAGGGCTTTGTAAGGGATATGATCCTTGGTATGGGATCCCTATTTTTGTTTGATTGAAGGAATAATAAAAAGAAGTTTTTGTTCAAATATTTGTATTGTGTACTTTCATTGATTCACTGTTGTTACATTTCCATTATGAAAAGTTCTCGTAAGTTATGTATTTAAGTGTGTTTATGATCATGATTAGACATAGGCTTGGGATACTAAGGAAAAATCAACAACATTATCCTGTAAGAGTAATAAAGAAGGAACAATCTCATTAACATATCTCAAGTTCGGATTTAACATTTTGTAGTGAAAGGGAAGTAGTCATACAAAGGAAAACCATGGGAAAATAACAAAGGAGGTAAGTCAGTCAAAACCACATCAAGGCACATCACCATCAAGGAAAAATACCTATGTGAAGAGGAAAGATGTATACCTCTATTATGGTAAGATTGGGAATTTTTCTAAAGATTGTGATCAAATGAAATTTGATGAGTCCAAGCATACAAGGAATTCAAAAAAATTTGTTCATAAAGAAGCCACATTTAGTGATATTCTCAAAAATTTCAAATTATTCATATTAGATACAACTTTATCAACATAAAATGATGATATTAATGTATGATTTATTGAATCTAGTGCTTCAATTCACATGGCATTCAATAAGGAGTGGTTTGATACATATCATGAAAATAATAATGATGCTCACATATATCTAGGAGATGGTATATCTCATGGAGTCAAGGGTTATGGAGATGTATATATAACTTTACCTAGTGGTCATGTGAGACAAATACAAAATGTGATGTATGTTCCTAGAATCAAGAAACATTTTATCTTAATGTCCATTATTCTAGATTAGTAAGTTCAATCATTTAAGCCACATTGCATTGTGAAGGATATACAAGATAACTACAACATCATAATAAGAGGAGTATGAGTTAGAGGATTGTGCAAGATCGATGTTAACCTGAAGTATCATTAATAAATGGAATCGACATTGATGTTAGTAGTGGAGATATGGCATCAAAGGTATGTTCATCTCAATCAAAATGATCTTGTGTTACTTCAAAAGAAACGAATGGTGGAATGTCTTCCAAATTTTAAAAACAAATATTTTGAATGTGAAGGATGTGCATTAGGAAAACAACATAGGGAAGAGTTTCCTATAAGAAAATAAAAAATAAAAAAGGAAATTCTTGAGTTAATATATACAAACATGTATGGTTCCATGCAAACTACGTCACTAGGTGGAGCTTCATATTCCCTTATTTTAATTTATGATAAAACTAGATACACATGGATTTATTTTATTAGAAGAAAAAGCGATGTATTTGAATACTTTAAATAATTTAAAAATATGGTTGAACAATAAAATGGTTAATACATCGAGATCTTCAGTTCAGATTAAGGGGGATAATACACTTCAAGAGAATTCATCAAAAATTGCAAAAACCATGGAATTCAAAAATAATTTATAGTGATGCATACTCCTTAATAGAATGGTGTCTCAAAAAGGAAAAATGTAGCTTTGGTTGAATGTGCTTGATGTGTGGTAAATGGTAAAAATTGGTCTAATGGTTTTGGGGCTAAAACAATAGTAACTATTGTATATTTGAAAAATAAAGCCTATAAAATGTTTATAGAAAAAAAGTCTTATGAAGAATTTTATGGCTATAAACTAGTAGTGATTCTTTTTAGAGTCATCAAAAGCACACTATTTTCTCATGTTCCTAGAGACGATAAGAGAAATCTTACTTTGAAGGAAATCAAACGTATTATTATTTGTTATTTTTCTAACTATAAATCTTATAAAATGTATGATCCAATAACTCATAAAGTCTTTCTAAGAAGAGATGTCATATTTCAGAAATGTACATAGAAATTTTCATTGGGAAAGAGATCTAGATGACTTTAAGTCCACCTATGGTTATGCATTTAGTATTGGATTTGAAATTGTGTATGGAGTTACAAGAAACAATCAACTATTTCTTTTTCTTGAACTAAAGCTAAGTACAATGTTTTAGGTAGTGAAACCTGTGAAGCAATTCGGCTAAGAAGAACTCTTAAATTCATGGAAGAAAAAAAAGAATAACTAACAATCATCAATGTGATAATAAAAAATCTATCAAATTACTGAACAGCCCAGTATATTGTGTTAAACGAAAGCATATTGAAGAACAACATCTTTTTGTATGGGAAAAATTACAATCAAATGGGATTGATTAGATCTATTGTAATACAAATGATAATTGGCATACATATTTACTAAGCATTTAGGAAAGGATAAATTTACTTTTTGTAGAGACAAATTAAGTGTGACAAATAATTTATTTCTCCATTAAGGGGAGTGTTAGAGATAATTAGAAAAATGAAGATTCTAGATTATTATAATTTCAATGTTATGTTCTAGAATGTCAGGTTTTCTAATGTAAGAATGATTTGGAGCTACATAGGCATCATTAACTTCCAAGTTGTTATCATTATCTAGAGTATCCTTACTATATCTATAAAATGGGAATTTTTCATGTATTTGGCGTGAGACTTTAAATTAATAGGAGCTTCTCATCGAGATGGTTCTACCATCTTTTTGTTTTTTTGTTTTTTTGTTTTACAGCTCACTAAACTTTAGCAGTCAAATTTCTATGGAGGAAATTCCCATGTTCCATGTATGATTTGTCTGTGACCTTAAAATTATACCAGTATAATTCCATTTTAAACATTGATTTAGCAAGTACCAAGAAGGATCAAAAATCCTGAGGTGAAACCTCTTTTAGAGTGCCAAACTTCATAAAAAGGTTTGAACCTCTAGATATTTGATCTCTCTTGATACATGAAAAATTTGTGGTTAATATGGATCTATACAGGTTCTATAAGAAGCACTGAGAGGAAGTGAAAATTTTGAAAAAACGTTTGCACCTACAAATATTTCAGTGCCTCTCAATACTTGATAAATTCATGGTTAAGATGGATCTATAATGGTTCTATATAATATATATAAATTTTCATTATTTAATTTACATTTTTAAATGCATAATGGAATCAACGCCTTCAAAATCCCTTAGGGTTCTATTGAAGGCTCAACTTTTTTCTGCTCCAACATGGGGGATAACCACCTAGGCTAGACCTTAAAGACATCTCCTTTTCAGTTTGAAATGGTGGCTCCGACTAGGGATGATGGGACTAGTTTCCTAGTGTGGGTTTTAAAATGAGAGTGGGTGGTTTTCAAGCGATTGTAGTGAGGACAGTGATAACTAAATGGCTTATTCTATCATGTAAATCTCTAGCTAACTTAATCTAATACAAACCCACGTATTCTATGTGATATGCGATCTAAAAAGATATTTGTTTGACATGTGATAATAAAGATTAATCACACATTAAATAGAGGTGATAACATGTAAAGATAATTTCTTTGACTAAATAGTTTGTCAAAGAAATGTATAAACTATATCGCATATATCTGATGATTATATATGGAAATAAACAATTTCAACTAGGCATCATACAGTAGTGCAATTACACATAACAAAAAGAAGATAGCTCATATACAATTCATAAAAATGAAGTGTTAAACACTAATTAAACAGAAATAGAACATATCATATAGGATAGAAGTACCATATGTGTGAAGTTTTGTTCGTTTGACTAGTGACATAGATCAACTCCTTTCTTCACATCAAATTATCTTCCAAGTATACAATAGTGCATCAACAACGGAAAGTAGTTTGATATTTAAAAGAAATGACCATGTGCCATAATTTCATCAAGGCATTCACAAACTTACAGAAGTGTATTCTTTGCAAATGTTTTTTTATAAAATTGTGGACCCTTCTCTAAATGCATGAGAAGGGTATAAATATTATTCTAACTAATGTTCAAAAATAGATTATACAAGAATTTGAGGAGGTTTCAAACAACCTTTATCCTAACTTGTCAAATAACTCTAAAAATAAAAGTGACTTGATGAGCAGAGGTTATCATGATGATTTGTTGTCTGCTAGCTTCTCTTTTAAATCACATATATCGACCATTGGTTTCACTTGAGGAGATACCCCAAACTGTGTTCTGACCTGTCCTGCGAAAATAACATCTGTGAGAGGTGGCATCATCCATTGATTTGAATGGAGTGAGCTGTTGAGGGTCATGATTTGGCTATGTGGCTTGACAAGCTATTGCTAATACACCTCCTAGTCAGTCCTTGCTAGATTTTTGATCGCTTCCCTTTGGATTTATGATCATTCCTTCCAGCTTTTATGCAAGTCATTTAAATTTGGCAGTATTTTTGAGTTATCTTCTTTCACTAGGTTGGTGGCATGCAAAGTGTGGTTTACTACTTTTATTATGTCCTTTGACACTCTTGTTGCTCTTTCTACTACTAATTTAGCTTGCTTGATCTAAGCATCCTAATCTGTGAATAGAATGTCCTTATGTGTCTCCTCAATCTATGGAACATCAACTCTCCTTCCTTCTTCTGTTTCTTTCCATTCAATGAATTATGAGATCCTTGTATTTAGCTCATTAAATTTAGTTCTTGGTCAATCGCCTTATCTGTTAACTGATCACTAGTGATCAGATAAGGAGTGATATGCGACATTCTTCGGCAAAATTACTATTGCTATTTTGATATGAGTGAATTTAGCTCTAGTGCCTCTTTGATGAATTCATCAACAGTAGGGAAATATTCATATTTTTCCATTGTTTCTTCCAATTCTTGAATTTGCATGTTCTTCGTAGAAATGTCTGCTTCATGGCTTATCTTTAACACTTCCATATTCTGCTACAATTGAGTGATTTGTTTAGAAGCTTGCTAATTCACATTTGCTTTTTCAATTTGTGGTTGTTGCTCGAGTTGCGCTATCTTCTCTTCGTTCTCCCTTAACAAAATAGATATCTTCGTAGCTTTATCCATGGTGGCAATTTCATATGACCGTGTAAACTATGATAGTCTAGTCAAATTTTCAACTCGATTGGAAGCAATGTCTTCCAGACTATGTCCATCGGCTCATTCCCAAGTGGGATCTTAGGTGTCTCTACCCTTCTTCTTTTCCTCTATCTCCTTACTACAGCCTTGTGAAGTGGGCTGTAAAACACATCTAAAGGAGGAATTTCAGTCACCTTTAGGACAATTTCTGATGTGGGCAAAGTGGGAATTATTTATGTCTGCTGCGATCTTGTCCCTTTCTCATCCATCGGCTCAGACTCTGTAATTTTCTGGGTATTTATAGGAGTGTGATGTTCTATGGTTTCCTGAGAATCTGCTGTCTTGGGAGTGTCTTGTAGTTTTCTATTGAATTGGTCCCACTCCTACTCCAAATTGCTTCTTTTGATTGCAAAACTGGTACCTTTAGTCAGGTCACTTATAACCTGTTTTTCAGCTAACCTCTTATTGGATTCCGATGTATTCTCACTATCTTGGGCTTTCCCTGTATCTAGTCCTTTCCCTGTGTCCACTTGAGACTCTATGCGAGAATTTGGTCCCTCACTGTTGACAGTTACACTAGGTGTAGGTTTGTCCTCTGTTTTTAACAAATGCAATGGAATTATTTCGAGCCTTTTGTTTTTGAATTCATGAAATCTTTCAAAATCTTCAGGACTTACATTTTCCCTTGCCCACTCGAATTCTTGTTTGAATGATTCAACTGACTATAAAAGGACTTCAAAATTATTAGCCTCATGGTTAAAGGGCTTAATCGTCATCGCAATATTAATTTTATGTGCTATTTTGTCTCGATCAAATTTCCTTTTTAGCAGAGTATGGAGCCTGAGGCTCTCTAGGCTTAGTGATTCCTTAGTTTCATGGTTAAAATTTTCTAACAAAAAGGAACCACACCGAAAGGGAAAATATGGTGACAATGACTTTTTATTATCTTTTAGGGTCTTGGTCAAGAATTTTTCCACAGTCTGGTGGGCTATTTCTCTTGCTAGTAGTTTATCAGAGACATACAAAGGGAGGACATGCGGGTCTGCTGTACTGCCAAAAACCTTGATGTAGGTAAACCATTCTTAAACAAAAGACTTGCCTACTACGAGAAGGTCTGTAGCGGCTTCTTTGGAAAACATGGGGGCTTTCTTATTAAAAATGAATTGATGCAATGGAAAAATAACAACATTGCATACTTTATAAAAATGGGGTATATAATGGGATTTCCAAATCTATTTATGGTTGATATGGATAGGGTAGGGGTCTTACAAAGTCCATTTCCAACCCATGATTGGAAATTTAGTGCATAAATAGATGGCATCCATGATGTTTACACTGAAATGAAATGGAGGAAGGTTCTTTGTGGAGGAGGATCTCTTCTAGTGATACTCAGAGATGGTAGTGGTTAGGTTATCGGATAAGATAGTGGCCCAATTCATTATCTAGGAATTGACACAAGCATATATTAAAGGAATCCATTCTATGGAAAACTTAGCATTATTATGTAATCCATATAGCCTACATAACATATCAACTGCATAGTTGTAGGGGTTTGTGAAGGAGGGTAGGGGATACATACCCGTTATATCATATTTGAACTTGTTCTCCATTACCATCTAGCCCCGAATCATCTTGAAAGGTTCTTCATTTTTGTTTGCAAAGTTGGTCAGGTATGACTTGTCATATATGTCTTGAGGGTGAGGTATATGGTACATTTGTTTCAGGCCTTCAGCTTTGAATGACCCGATGAGTTCCATCCTTAAGCTCTTGAATTTCCTGTCTTCAATATTTATATTTTTCACCACGCATCTAATCATACCAGTATATGGGAGTATTTTCGCTCTCGCTCCTATTTTGTGAAGGAAGGAACAGGTAGCATCTTTGAATTGGACTCTCGAAGGTTTTATTGAGTCATCCATTGCCTTTATGACATTAATTTTGGGACGCTCATCTTCAAGCCCATTGTATATGACTTCCCATGTTTTTTCTCCCCCATTTATACTGCAAACTATATTAGAGAATATAGGTGACATTTTTGACAACTCGGACTCTCTAATGTTCTGCTTTTTCTGCTTTTGCATCACCTTTCGCAATGACATGTCTTTTGAAGCTTTCCTGAAACAGAAGAGATATATCATGATGGACGATATAGGGAAATTCAGGTTGAAAGCTCTCTGAAATGACTTTAAATCGTGGGAAGATTTTGAATGATATATTCAGTATTAACTAGCCATAACTTGAAACATCATTACCTCTCCTTGAGCTACTAAACATTAACTACCCTATCAAACTACTCATTATTATATTAAAACACAGTAACTTCCCACGCTTCATGCTTTATTTGTGCATCACAACTTTTAAACATTGGAATATAGCGTTGCATGGAGATAATGCGAAATACGGTTGCGAAAATTACAATATCGTATTTTGAAAATCGTTAAAGGATGACACAATGGCAAGCATTATTTATTTGCAACTCTGTGAAGTGTGATCATGTGTTCCCAAGGCATTCTGATTAGAATATCACAGCAGGGGGTTCATTACATATCACACTTCCGGCTTCACTTGAAGATATTTATATTTATCACATGAAAAACTGTGAAATGTGATTTGTGGTAAAGATCCTAAGCTTGGGTTGCTTTCTAAGGGTTTTCAAGGAAATTTATTAGAGTTAGGATTTCTTTTTCAAAGACTAAAATTTTTAAAAAGGGTCCCCATTTATATGTCAAATATCAACTATTACTTGTCTAAATTGGGGGGTTGTTACATAGTACAACAATTGGTGATTCACTTGGGAGAACCAACTATCTCTGATTGGTCTTTTGAAATTTCTAAAAATTTCAAAATAAGAAACGTTATAGGGATAACAATTACATGAGTTATAAAGTAAACCATATTCCTTTGAAATCATAATCACTCACTCAATATATCTATTAAAATACTTTAATCTTGTAGTGATAAAAATAAAAATGTTTGCATTAGTCAATTCTAAGATTTTGAAGAGATCTTCTACAAATTATTTTTTTGGTTTCCTTGTTTATAACAAATGGAGCCTCTGCTACTAGCAAGTGTTCATAGCCTCAACAGGGTTACCTTTTAACCAACAATGATTCATTGTCCCCTCCAAAGAAATTTTCAAAATTCAAAATGATATTCATTTGATTTTTCTTTTTTCTTTGGACCTTGCTTTTCTTTTCCTGTAATTTTCTTTTGAAATTTAAAAGACATTTTGTAGGCTTGGTAACCCAATAATGACAATGACATTCACCAGTTGTAACTAAACTGAACAATCTGGCTCTTGATGCGACCCCTTATCCTTTGATTGATTAGATCATTGGCTATTACCCTATTTTGATATGCATTTCTCGTAATATCAGTTTAATTATTCCCCTATGATCATGGTAAACAAGCTCGTAATGAGACTTATTATCTTTTAAGTTCTATATATTTTAGAATTACACTGTGAAAAAATTAAATTTTATCTGATGGGGTGAATCACAGGCACTTTTAAATAGTTTTGGATGATAATTATAGAGTTTTGAGATACTCATTTGTAGAAAAACCTTACTAGGTGAAAGATTATTTTCTTGACTGAGAACAAGACGTCTATATTTTATAAAGATAAGAGCTTGTTCATTGAACAAATTTTTTTATAAAGGTGAAGTTTTTTCAAAGAAATAAGGTTCATTTTGATACTCAAATGCTCTGATTATTTCTTTAACTTTTCCTACTTATAGAAGTGAAAAATAAAAATATTATCAGAGATTTTATTTTGAGAAGTCAAAAGTAAATACTTCATTAACATTTATTTTCCTAAGAATCTTAGAGACAATATGATACAAAAATAGAAGAGGTTTTCTTATAGGAAAAGTATTTTTTCATAATTTTCCCATTAACAGGCAAAGAATCTACTTTACCTGACAAGTCTTGTAAAAGAAATGTTGATTGACCAATTTTCTCAATGATTTGGAATTATCCAAGTCACAGTCTTTAGAACTTGGTATGCTTACCTTTTTCCTCATGTTCTTTGTCCCATTTCAAAACCAAATCACCTACTTCAAAAGTTTTATGACTGGAAAAGGCTGTATCAAAAGAGGCTTTGACTAACTGTTGATGATCAGAATGGGTAGCTTTAGCCTTTTCTCTTTCTTCTTTGAGTTTAAGGATCTGAAATTGTCTTGCTTTAAGAGAAGAGGAAGGATCTTCATTGATAAATTGCACTAGGGCGAGAGATGGGATTTCTATTTTTGTGGGGAGAACTGCTTCTTTTCCATAAACTAAAGCAAAAGGAGAAGAATCGATTGAGTCCTTCTGTGTTATTCTATTTGCGCAAAGAGAAAATGGCAATGCTTTGTGCCAATTCCTATGATTTTGGTCTATAGTCCTCTTAATGATTCTTATAAGGTTTTTTTTTGTCGATTCGGCTAATCCATTATCTTGTGGAAAATTATGCCATAGTATTTCTAGAAAAATAAGATGCATTATCAAACATTAAAGTTGTGGGTAGGCCAAACCTAGTGATTATGTACTGATCAATAATGTAGGAATTTACAGGGTAAGTTCCTCAGACAGAACACCAAACGACACCACTCACAAATAGATCACAGATCAATAAACTAGTATTCTTGATGTGGTTAAAATCCTCAAAGAGGGAAATAGTCCACGACTTGAGCCAACACGATCACTTCAGGCAATTTATTAATAAAAGAATGAAAATTTACATAAGCTTCTCTCATGAACGCTTACTCTACAAATGACCCTCCATGCTATTTAAATAGAGATCACGGACCAATCAGGTGTTAGGCCATGGATCAAGTGTCGGTAATACTGAGGAGAGAATGAACTATCGGATCACTTCATGTCTAGAACATATCATGACCATCAGATTGTAAGTTACAAAATTACATAGTAAAGAAACACACTTTACCTAACTCTACACTAGACCAAGCTATACTTAACTATTTCCTATGTGTCGGAATGTCCTAACATTCCCCCTTAAGAACAACTTGGGATAGGATTGAAGCATGTACAAATATGACGCAATAGGAGAAGGAAGGAGGCCTTGGAGCCTATCCCCCCTTAGTGACAACTTTCTGAACTCCAACTATAAGTCAAAATTTAGTAAACTTCGACTCTATGAGAGCCTTTGTAAAGATGTCTGCAACTTCCTCATCTGTTGAACAATATCGCACTTCAACAACATGGTCATGAATGAGCTTTTTGATGAAGTGCATGTGCAATTCAATGTGTTTGTTGCACTGATGTTGGATTGGATCTTTGCATAGTTGAATGGAACTTTGATTATCACACCAAAGTGTAGTCAGATGTTGCTACTGAAAACCAAACTCTGGCAGTATCTGACGAAGCCACATGGCTTCCTTACTAGCTTCTACAACACCACGATACTCTACTTCTATTGAAGAAAGAGATATGGCACTTTATTTCTTGCAAGCCCATGTAATAGGTCCAGAGCCAAGAGTGAAGACATAACCGACAATAGACATTCAATCATCAGGGTCGCCAGCCCAATTGGAATCAGTGAAACCAACTAATAGAGGAGATGCTTCTGCACTGTAATGAATCCCAAACTAAATTGTACCTCGAACATAACAAAGTATTATTTTAGCTGCTTTCTAATGAATTTCATGTGGGTTTTTCATAAATCGAGAAATAAGGCCAATGGCAAAGGAAAGGTCAAGACGAGTATCATTTAGATACAAAAGTTTTCCTACAAGCTGACTGTATAAGGTATCATCAACTTCAGGGGAAGTACAAGTGACTAAAAGTTTGGCTCTAGACTGAAAGGGAGAAGGGGCTGGGTTATAGTCTTCCATGTGAAAGTGGCTTGGACGATCACAAGCATACTTGGAATGGGAAAGGGAAATACCTTCCTTGGTTTGCAAGACTTGAAGACCAAGAAAATAATGCAAGTGTCCTAAGTCTGTCATTTCAAACTTCTTTTTAAGGTTGGACTTCACATGGTTT